>JABBWA010000130.1:0-138874 GCA_016628065.1 Suillus lakei
AGTCAGTGAAGTCCGAGGCTATGTACGAAGCATATGAAAAGCTTATTAGTAAGTCAGACAGATCATCATAAATGAAGTCGGAAATGAAACAGAGGAACAGATTAACTAGTACTATGGATGAATGCATAACCAGAAACCGGTGTCACACACCAAATGTGTTTGGTAGCGAGAACATGGTTTTGTATTTATATCTTCATTTCTCATAACATTCCTTACACACCATTTCATTTGTTTCCCTTCCTTTCCCTTAATTTTTCGATTTTCAAGTGATTTTCAACAGTATTATGGCATCCTGCATTTTTATGGCATTCCACATTCAACGAGGTTGATTCACCTTTCCCCCATTCACACACTTCCAACACTCTCCCATCTTCACTCACTACTCTCTCAGACAACCTCAGCATCAGCCAGACCATGCCAAATTGCACCAATACGTCGAAAACCACATCTTTATTCAACCTGTCCTCATCTCCCTACCATTTCCAATCCTCTTCAGCAGCTTATATTCATCAAACCATCCAAACCATTATCCACTCACACCTCACCTCCATGATCACTGTGGACACCATGCCATTCCATCCCCATGCTCACCAGAGATTGCAAACAACCAAGCCCCTATGCATATGACCAATCCCTTTATCATGTTGGGGAAGCATCTTACAGACTGTATATATCCCATGATCTCTGCATGTCGACATTCTGCACCAACAACCACATGGCATCTCTGCAGCAGAGCATTCAGCTCATCACACCATCATGGCATCATAGCATCATCTCTTCATTCCATTCTCCACTGCCCATATGCTGCATCATTGCTGCGTCACAGCTCTTGCATCATCACCGCACAGCACTTGTCATGCTTGCATAGCAATTGGTCATGGTGACTCAGGTCATGAGTCATGGTTTGTAATGGTCACAGCCCTGCTTTATCATCACTTTTTCATTCTCTAACCCATTCTTTATTCTTATGACTCATTCTCCATTCTATGACTCATTCTGCATAGGATTTGTTCTATTTTTTGAAATTGCTCAGTAATTACCCCTGAAGCACAGCACATTCATTCCATTCCCCCCTTTCATTGCCCTCCTCATTGCCTGGAGTGTTGCCTTGCATACACAGACGTACACAGGTACTCTACTCTATATAAACCCCTGTACTTTAGCTACACAAAAAAACATCTTCAGTTCACATTCTATGTCCATTCCCCTCTGAAGCCTCAGATAGGCTTCGCATTTTTCAGTCCTCTGCTGTCATTCTTGACATTGTTCACCTGGAACTTTGTCACTCTACTTTACATTTATTCCAGTCCAGCCCAGTCTATCCATTCCAGTCTGCTGCCAGTGTGCAGTACTTCACTTTCTTCACCCTCCAACTTACACACACCCAAACTCTTCAACAATTTGAAGTGTTTGGAGCACTATTAGGGTCAGCCCACCTTATTTTGAACAACTACTGAACACAGCACTTCTAAGCACAAGGACCACTGACCAGTAGTGTTGTCTGGTTTTGTTGTTTTTGTTGAAGGTTTCAACAAACCAACAATGAAGATCAACACTGGATAGGACTCTCACTACCCACAGTCATTACCTCCAGTTGAATAATCATAGTCATCCCCTTTGAGTTCCTGGACTGACGTCCTGGAACTGCATCTCTGCCTCTACCTCTGGGTAGTTTATCCTCATTTCTCCTTCTACTCCAGACTTCATCTGGGAGTAGCCACACCTCTGTTCTTGGCATATCCCTCTGTTAAACTCGAGGCTCTACCAATGGTAGTCTTGACTGCAGTTTCTCCTTCACAATTCCAACTCCAGATGTCTGCTGGACAAGTTTGCCGTTCAACCCAGACTTGTTCTGGAACACCCTGGACTTCTGTTCTAGTCCATCTGAAATCAAGGGCACATACTCGGGCAAGGGGCACAGCGCATGAGCTGAAGCCAAGCCCTTCTTGGTCCATCCTACTCCTGTGCACCTTCAGTGTGCATGGTCATAACATGCACTGATGTTCTTCTTAGTTGTGGGGCACAGGCCTCATAACCTATAGAAGATATAAACTATATAAGAGTATTAGCTAGGCAGATAGTCCATTAACAAATGTACTCACCTCAGTTGTCTATACGAGCAACTGAGGTGTGTTGAGTACAAAGAACAGAAAATAAATGAATATGATTATGTAAGTAAGTAGTCACATGTGACAATAACAATTATCACTGTTTGTACCAACTTCCTCTATGCTACTTCTGTGTACAGTTAATGTTCCAGTCACTATGATCTAATGCCACTCCTAAAGGACTCCCCCCTCACATGTATGACCAACTCCAGTCCCCTACAAAATCCAACCCACAATCAAATGTTGATGGGGCCTCTAGCAAACAAATGCACCATCAGGTAACTGACATGTCCATAGAGGTAGTGCACCTTAGGAAAAGACACTGGCGAGTTACAACAAACAGGTTGCCTACCTACTTTCATATTGCAATTGTTCACGATTATCCTCTCCCATGGGATCAGCTTAAACGGACTCAACTCTCCTGTGCATTTGAGGTCATTCTTAGCAGTTTATTGGTACAACCCATGAACAACCTGGATAAGATTGAGTCAGCATCACAGGATGTTCTGAGACTTGCATGACTGCCGAAGTGAAAAGTTTGAGTAAGATGCAATTCATAACCTAGCTACAGCCTTTGCAAAAAAGGAGGTTTGAGCAAATTCTTATCTCGGGCGTCTGATGAGACACCAGATAGATTAATGCTGTGAAGTAGGATCGAGTATTACACAAACCTCTACTGCTTACAACATGAATAAGATTTGCACAATCGCGAACAAGACTCTCAGGCTGCATCCCACACTCCTGCAACATCGGAAAGTCGAAAGGATAGACACAGTAATATTACAGTGAGCTGAATCCATGTTAGTTTTATGAAAGGAAGGTGACGTACTGCACTAGACGCAACGATTCGTATAGATAGTGTGCTAGAGTAACATTCCAGCATGCACGGGACACTATTCAGGCAGTCCTGCAAGAACGAAACGGAACGCGAAGTGCTATGATTAGATAGGGCTTGACAGTGAGCCGTGAAATAACCAATGCAAGGTGGTATTGTCGGGAAAGATAGTGAGTACATGACCGCGCTACAGCTTTTGGTTTAAATATAGGTTCTAGGCCTCACGTCCTGGGCGTCTAACGATACACTAAGTAGGTTGAGGCTGTGAAGAGGCGCGAAAAGGCCCGGTACACGCACCTCTGAAACTTAGATCAAGACACCCACAAGCTCTCGAGCAAGTTGTGCTCAACACCATCCACCTCCAGCAGAATGACGGAAGTAGAACAGGCCGCCATTCGAATCACCACACCCAGTCGAACATTTGGATGTCATGAAGATATCGTCCTCGCAGTCGCAGTCTTCCCCGATAGACGCCGTATGGTGACAGGCTCGTGGGACAAGACGCTTCGTCTGTGGAACTTAGAAGATGGTGTTGTGTTGAAGAAAATGGAGGGGCATCATGACGCTGTACGAGCAGTCGTGGTATCAAGAGACGGGCAATGGATGGCAAGTGGTGATGAAAACGGAAAGGTCATCGCCTGGAACAGTGACGGCGAATCTCTCATCCAACCTATCAAAGTCCACTCCGAAATAGTTCGTTCGCTCGATTTCTCTCCAAATGGTGCAGTGCTGGCGAGTGGCTCATCGGATGCCAAAACCAAGCTCTGGAGCACAAAAACATGGCAGGTGCAAGGAAATCCAATCGATTGTGGCAGTGAAATCCGCTGTGTTCGGTATTCGCCGTCTGATGAACATCTTGCCATCGCAACCAAGACAAATATACAAATATGGAATCCAGGCACCAGGGAATGCATCGCAAAGTTCCAGGGTCACACTGAGTTCAATGGATGGAATCTTTCACTTGCATGGATGCTCGATGGCGCACGGCTTTTCTCGGCGGGTAATCATGGTGATCCTACAATACGGGTCTGGGATTCGTCGACCTGGAAGCAAGTCGGTGACCCTTGGGAGGGCCATATTCAACAAAGTGTCTCCACGATTACCTTGAACCCTACTGGCACCATTCTCGCGTCCGCATCGTATGACCACCAGGTTCGCCTTTGGCGGCTTTCGGATGGACAAACCATTACCATATTCGAGCACACAAATGATGTGTACTGTGCCACCTTCTCCACGGATGGCAAGCACATCCTCAGCGGAGGTAGAGATAAAATGATTTCAAAGTGGGCAGTACCTTTGCCGGAGGATATTCTCAAGAACCGGGCATCAGATGTAAGTTTCTGTTCATTTTCTGTCCCTTCTATATCTCATTTTCTTCCAGGATGTGTTACACGAAGACGCTTTGAAGGAACATGTGGCGAATAATGTGAGTTCCCGTTCTTTGCCCGTCCCTTCGTCTTCTTGCACATTGATCCTCAATCTTCATGGCAAGGCTCAACGTTGGGATTGCAAGGCATGTTTCCAGCCTTCACTCTTACCACTCAATCTGACCATGCATGATGCAGATCCTCACCATCGGCACGACAGCTCGCGATGCATGCATAAGCGGGGACTTGCTTACTGCTGACGGACTATTGACGGAAAATATCAACACTGATGGTGACGACTATAACTCTTATGCGAATCGCTCGTTTGTTATGACGCGAAAAGCCGACTGGGACCGCGCACTTGATGATGCACTCAAGGTGACATACACCGTCCCGCTGTGACCTTTTCAATACAGACTAACTTGTATGGTGATATAGAGCATCAGCATTCGACCATCCTTGATGGGTTGTATCTCAAAGGGCATCGCCCTCTGTGGGAAACGACAGTTCCAAGACGCAATGAAAGCATTTGACCTCGCGTTCATGTTCGTGGACGCAGATTTGAATAAGACACATCTCCTACTCTTGATCAAGGTCCGTCATTTTGGTGTCATGTAGTCACTACTGGTACTTACATGACGGCTGTCAGGCCATCGCCCTCTTTAATGCAAATGAACATGACGATGCAATTCTACGTGTCCACGAACTAGTTACCACTTGTCCCAATGCTGACACTCTTGCCGGTGGTATCGTGAAAGTAAGCGTTCTTTGCTCATACATATTGAGGGTTGAAACTGATTTCTATGAACTCCGCACATCAGACTTATCTACATGTCCAAATGGGAATCAATGCTTTAAATGATGTGTGTTACAACGAAGCTGCTGACCACTTCACTTCTGCTGTCAACGCCATCCGTTTCTCATCTATGTCGGCCATCCATTCTCAATACGATGTCTTCGTGGTGGTAGGTTAACTGCAATGGAACTGGGAATCATTTTCTCATGCCCGACTGTGCTTTTTGCAGTTATTCGGGTGGGACCTCAAGTCATTGTGGCGAACTGCACACCAGAATCAGTGCCACGCACTCTTTCTGGCAGGTAGACGTGCAGAAGCCCTCAAATCATACCGATACATGATGGATAGGAGCGACCAAGCTACGGAGGCAAGCTGCCTTGATTGGTCCACTGGCAAGTCTTCATGGCATTAATTGGTCGTAGTACTTACCCGCATTTCGCTCAGCTTTCAAGCAAGATTTCAGCGCGCTCTATGCTGCCAACGGAGTCGCTGATATCGCTGCAAGTGGAGATACTGCCCTTGCTCTGGGCAAATACGACAGGGCTATCGAGCTCTACTCGGAGGCAATCGACCTGGATCTTGCCACCGATACCATCTTTGCAAACCGCAGTAAAGCTAGGTTGGAAAACAGGCTGTGGGAGGATGCACTCCACGATGCGCAACAGGTGCGATTACATCTATCGTTTCGTAGTCTATGTTCATTTTGGTGATGGGCAGGTTGTCACACTCAACCACTCATCCTACCTTGGGTACCAGCTGAAGCATGCAGCGCTTCATGGCGCACAACGCTATGATGAAGCAATTGAGACCTTCCAAATAATGCTCTCGAAGTTGACTCAACGTAAGCCACGAATAACACTACGCATCAAGGTTTTGACACTTTCTCCAGAGTTGCGCTGGAAGTATATCTCTCCGTCTGAAGCAAAAAGTGCTGTCCAACAGATCATCTACGCCCAAATCGACAACGCCCCACATCGTCTGCTCAACACCTTCACTGGGCGCTTATGCGATCGAGAGGCACTGATAAATGCCTTTATGACGAGCGTGGAATACAAGGAGCTTTTGTCATCAACAATAATGCGTGCAGATCACCAAACGCAGCGCATCAAAGAGGTGGTGGCGACGTACTTCCGTTGTGTCACGCTTTCGCATCGGTGGGAAGGGCAGGAACCACTGTTGCAGGGCGTCCAGGACAAGATCGTATACAAGTTGAATCCAGTTGGCGGTATCGTAAAGTTGCAGTCGTTTTGCAAAACGGCTCGAGATGCGGGGTATCGTTGGGGGTGGATCGATACATGTTGTATCGACCAGACCAACAATGTCGAACTCCAAAAATCGCTCAATTCCATGTTTGTCTGGTATCGCACCTCAGCCCTCACGATGGTCTACCTGTCGGATGTTCCACCTTCGTCCAAGCCGGGCGCACTGGCAAGGAGTGCATGGAACACGCGAGGATGGACCGTACCAGAATTCCTCGCTCCGAAAGTCATCCGCTTCTATCAAAATGACTGGACCCCGTATCTCGACGACCGCTCTCCCAACCACAAGGACTCCGTGACGATCATGCAGGAGTTGGAGGATGCAACGGGCATAGATGCACGAACCCTTGTCGCCTTCCGTCCGGGAATGATAGACGCCCGAGAGAAACTGCAATGGGCATCGACGCGTGTCACCACAGTGCAGGAAGACATCGCGTACTCATTATTTGGCATCTTCGGTGTCCAGCTCCCCATCATGTATGGTGAGATGAAGCAAAATGCGCTCGGGCGGCTCTTGCAGGAGATCGTCGCGCAGTCGGGGGACATCACTGCCCTCGACTGGATTGGAAGATCATCCGAGTTCAATAGCTGTCTGCCTGCCGACATCACTTCATATGAAGCCCCACCGTACGCGCTGCCATCTATCTCTGAAGATGAGATGCAGGCAACGGTCTCATCACTGCAGGACAATGTGGTTGTCGAGCTGGTTTTGCAATTGTATAGCAAACTCGACTGCCTGAGCGCTCCACGTTTTGCTCACCGCCGGCTGCATCTTCCATGCATCGCATTCCCTGTTACAGAAGTCAGGCGGAGACCCATTGAACACAAGGAGACCTACCTCACATATGAAGTCAAGGCAGATGGGCTTCATGACCTGCAGATCACCACGGAAGACAGGTTACTTCAGTTCTCGCGGGGAAGACCTACTCGACAGTCATTCTTGCTCGTCCGCCCCTGGGATCGACGTCTCCTCGAGCTGCCTGACTATGCAGACGATATACAGAGCGTGGATGATCTCACCCTGTCTGGGTCTCCCGGAGAACAGGGCCCGGTTGATTCAGAGTCGAGCGAGCGTGCAATGCGATTAATTGTTCGCCTTGGACAGCCGTTCAACGCATTCTTGCTGGCGCAGCAACGCGGCGGAGAATACAAGAGAATCGCATCAGATCATGATATCATTACACAAGTCGAAGATGTGGCTTCTGTTCACGGTATGATGGACGTCAGGACACTTGAGATATTGTAGGTGTATGCACGAATTTCTTTGAAACAAATAGATCTCTCTGGAATTTTTATTCCCGACAGCTAGTTGTATACGCACGTACCCCAGGTCATTGCACTCGTATTTACAGTATCTCACTACCACAGCCTAAAGGAAACAGCCTTGAAATTTTATTGTGCACTGTTCAGACAGCGAGCCCGAGCGCGGCTCATCCGTCACGACAGTCTGATCCAATAAATGGATTCAGTACATGCATCCACTACACAGCTGACCAGGAACGATGATTCATTTACCACCAGTGCAGCAAATTGATTGCATACCACCAGCAAATTCCTCCAAGTATGTATGCTTTTCCTTGAAAAGCATAGTGCCTAGATCTCTCAGGAGTTTTTATCCTCGACAGCTAGTTTTATCCGTACTCATTGCACTCATATGTACGGTCTCTCACCACCAAAATACCATGAATTTATTGAACACATGTACCGTTTCAACAGGAACGCGAATCTCATCAATGTGCAACTGACCGGAAACACAGACAGACTACCAGCTATGTGATGATAGCCGGACGATGATACATTTGTTACCAGTGCAGCAAATTGTTTACTGACCACCAGCAAAGATACTCTTGAGATACGCTACAAAGCGTTCTTGAAGGCTGTTTTCTGCGTGCTTAGCAGGTCGAAATCTAATTGCACAATCAAACACGGTGGATTGGCTTAAATTAGAGGTGTCCAACAATCTTCAAAGTGACAGACTTACTATTATCAATCAAGTTGGCGCAGATCATTCATCTGGAAAGTTGCAGCGGCCCTTGGACACTTGAACGGAGGCAGAGAAAGTGAGTTAAACCTTCGAGTATACTGTAGGACGGGTATGACAACCTAGCTGCGGCCTTTGCAAAACATGGGGATTGGCGGGCGAACCACCCCGTCCCTTGGGCGTCTGATGAAACACGAGGGCATCATAGACGGCGGAAAAACGCGGAACATGCACCTACGCAGTTTAGAGCACTAAGGCACCCATGAGCCCTACACCAAGACTGCACTCCGACTCAGCATCATCGACGCTGAGCAGAATGGCGGGAAGCAGCACAATCTACCATTCCAAGGATAAACAGTCGAGTATCCCCTTCATGATCCGACTCCATAACTAAAGGCAAGTGGCTTACTTCGAACGACTATTTGGCTGCATTAAATAGACATGCAAATTCTAAATGTCGATAGGACAATCAGGACACATGAAGATATCAGAGAGAACGATGTACCCAAGATGTGATGATTTGGATAGGGTATGATGGCACCGACACAACCGGGCACGATTTATGCAGTCTCACAGTAGCGAAGGCGATCAGTGGCAATGGTATTATTAGACGAGAGCCGTGAAGTCACGGATTTTTACAATAGATTTGGCACGAAAATGGTGCATCTCGAAAGCTGCGGCGGGGAAGTTGGACTCTTCAGGAGGAAGTGAAACGTTCGAGTATAATGTGATTGATAACCAAGCTATAGCCCTTGTAAAATAGGAGGTTTGAGAGCAAATTCTTATCTCGGGCGTCCGATAGGGCACTAGATAGATTGGTGCTGTGAAGTATAAGATGGTGAGTACACGAACCGCTCCTGCTTAGAGCATGGATAACATGTCCACGTTGGACTGCATCCCACATTCTTGCAAACTGTGGAAGTCGAAGGGCTAAATGCATGTCAGTTTTGTGAAAGGAAGGTGGCGTACCGCACTGGATGTGACAATTCGGATTGGTTGGATGGTGTGCTAGAGTAGCATTCCAACATGCGCGGGACACTATTGATGCAGTTCTGCAAGAACGAAATGGATCGCGGAGTGCGATGATTAGATAGGGCTTGACGCATGACGGTGGGCCGTGAAGTAACCAATGCAAAGATGTATCGTCGAGAAAGAATACATCGACTTGCTACAGCATTTGGTTGAAATATACCCGGGGTCCACGGCATTCAATCTCGTGTCCTGGGCGTTTAACGATACACTAAGCAAATTGAGGCTGTGAAGAAGCACAAAAAGGCCCGGTACACACACCTCTGAAACTTAAATCAGGACGACCACAAACTCTAGAGCAGGCCGTGCTCAACATCATCCACCTCCAGCAGAATGACGGAAGTAGAACAGCCCGCCATTCGGATCGCCACGCCCAGTCGAACATTCAAAGGTCATGAAAATATCGTCTTCTCAGTCGCAGTCTTCCCCGATAGACGCCATATGGTGACAGGCTCGGCAGACAAAACACTTCGTCTGTGGGATTTAGAAGATGGCGTCGGGTTGAAGAAAATGGAGGGGCATCGCGCCACAATATGGGCAGTAGCAGTATCAAGAAACGGGCAATTCATAGCAAGCGGCGATGAAAACGGAGAGCTCATCACCTGGAACAGAGATGGCGAATCTCTCATCCAACCTACCAAAGTCCACTCCAAAATAATTCGTTCGCTCGATTTTTCTCCAAATGGCGCAGTGCTGGCAAGTGGCTCATGGGACACCACAACCGAGCTCTGGAGCACAAAAACATGGCAGGTGCAAGGAAATCCAATACATTGTGGCAGTGAAGTCTACTGTGTTCGGTATTCGCCGTCTGGTGAACATCTTGCCATCGCAACAAGGACAAATATCCAAATATGGAATCCAGGCACCAGGGAATGCATCGCAAACTTCCAGGGTCACACTGCATTCAATAGAGCACGGAATCTTTTACTCACATGGACGCTCGACGGCACACGGCTTTTCTCGGTGGGCGGTCTTCTTGATCCCACAATACGAGTCTGGGATTCGTCGACCTGGAAGCAGGTCGGTCAGCCCTGGAGGGGCCATGCTGACGGTATCCAAATGATTGCCTTGAACGCTGCTGGCACCCTTCTCGCATCCGCATCTGAAGACTACCAGGTTCGCCTTTGGCGGCTTTCGGATCAACAAACCATTGCCATACTCAAGCATTCAAGTCAGGTGTACTGTGTAACTTTCTCCACGGATGGCAAACACATCCTCAGCGGAGGTAGCGATTTCATGATCTCAAAGTGGGCAGTACCTTTGCCGGAGCACATTCTCAAGGACCAGGCATCAGATGTAGGTTTCTTTTCGTTCTCCATCCCTTCTATATCTCGTTTTCTTCAAGCGTGCGTTACGGGAGGATGCTCCGAAAGACCACGTGACAAATAATGTGAGTTCCTGATCTTTGCTCGTCCCTTCGTCTTCTTGCACATTGATCTCAATCCCGGTGTCAAGGCCCAACAGTCTAATTGCGAGGCATTGTTCCAGCCTTCACTCTTACCACTCAATCTGACCATGCGTAATGCAGATCCTCACCATCGATACGACAGCTCGCGATGCATGCATAAGCGGGGACTTGCTTACTGCTGACGGACTATTGACGGAAAATATCAACATTGATGGTGACGACTATAACTCTTATGCGAATCGCTCGTTTGTTATGACGCGAAAAGCCGACTGGGACCGCGCACTTGATGATGCACTCAAGGTGACATACACCGTCCCGCTGTGACCTTTTCAATACAGACTAACTTGTATGGTGATATAGAGCATCAGCATTCAGCCATCCTTGATGGGTTGTATCTCCAAGGGCATCGCCCTCTGCGGGAAACAACTGTTCCAAGACGCGATGAAAGCATTTGACCTCGCGTTCATGTTCGTGGACGCAGATTTGAATAAAACGCATCTCATACTCTTGATCAAGGTACGTCATCTTTGTCTCATGTAGTCGCTATTAGTACTTACATGACGGCTGTCAGGCCATCGCCCTCTTTAATGCAAATGAACATGACGAGGCAATACTGCGCGTTCAAGATCTAGCTACCACTTGTCCCAATGCCGACACTCTTGCCTGTGGTATCGTTGAAGTGAGCGTTCTTTACTCATCCATAGTGAGGATTGACACTGATTGCTATGAACTTCGCACATCAGGCTTATCTACATGTCCAAATGGGAATCATTGCGTTAAATGACATGCGTCACAACGAAGCTGCTGACCACTTCACTTCCGCTGTCAACACCATCTTTTTCTCATCTATATCTGCCATCCATTCTAAATATGATATCTTCGTGGTGGTGGGTTAATTGCAATGGAACTGGAAATCAAAATTTTCATCCCCGACTGTGATTTTTGCAGTTATTCGGATGGGACCTTAAGTCCTTGTGGCGAACTGCACACCAGAATTGGTGCCGTGCACTCTTTCTGGCAGGTAAACCTGCGGAAGCCCTCAAATCGTACCGATACATGATGGATAGGAGCGACCAAGCTACGGAGGCAAGCTGCCTTGATTGGTCCACTGGCAAGTCTTCATCACGTCAATTGGTCATAGTACTTACCCGGATTTTTCTCAGCTTTCAAGCAAGATTGCAGCGCACTCTATGCTGTCAACGGAGTCGCTGATATCGCTGCAAGCGGAGATGCTACCCTTGCTGCGGGAAAATACGACAAGTCTATCGAGCTCTACTAGGCGGCACTCGACCTGGATTTTGCCACTAATACCGTCTTTGCAAACCGCAGTAAAGCTAGGTCGGAAAAAATGCTGTGGGAGGATGCACTCCACGATGCAGAACAGGTGCAGTGACATTTATCGCTTCGTAGTCGATGCTCATTTTGGTGATGGGCAGGTTATCGAACTCAACTCCTCGTCTTGCGTTGGATACCAGTTGAAGCATGCAGCGCTTCATGGAGCACAACGCTATGATGAAGCCATCGAGGCCTTCCAACTGATGCTCTCTAAGTTGGAAAACGCACCCGACAAGGAAATAACAAGTACGCCCTGAATCACACGTCCTCAAACATGGTTGACTCTTTGCCCAGACTTCCGCCAACAATACGTCAGTCCATTCGAAGTGGAAGGTGCTGTTCAAGAGGCCATTAAGGCTCAACTCGACAACGCCCCGCATCGTCTACTTGACACCTTCACTGGGCGCCTATGCGATCGAGAGGCACAGATCGATACCTTCAAAGCAAGCACAGAGTACAAGGAGCTTGTGTCATCGACGTTGGTGCACGCAGACCTCCAAATGGTGCACGTTCAAGACGTGGTGTCGAAGTACTTCCGTTATGTCATGCTATCGCATAGGTGGGAAGGGAAAGAGCCGCTGCTGCGCGACATCCAGAACAAGGTTGTGTACGAATTGGATCCAGTCAGAGGCATAAAGAAGTTGCAGTCATTCTGTGAAACTGCTCGTGATTTGGTGTTTCGCTGGGCATGGATTGATACCTGCTGCATCGACCAGACTAACAACGTCGAGGTCCAACAATCAGTCAATTCCATGTTCATCTGGTATCGCCATTCAGCGCTTACAATTGTCTACCTGTCGGACGTTCTACCTTCGTCGCGGCCTGGCGCACTCGCAAGTAGTGCTTGGAACACGCGAGGATGGACAGTTCAGGAATTCCTGGCTCCCAAATTCGTCCTCTTTTATCAGATGGATTGGACCCCATATCTCGACGATCGCTCGCCTAACCACAAGGATTCTGTTGCAATCATGCAAGAAATGGGAGACGCGACGGGCATAGATGCTCGCGCCCTCGTCGCCTTCTGTCCGGGGATGAGAGATGCCCGGGAGAAACTCCAATGGGTATCTGGGCGTGTCACCACGTGGCAGGAGGATATCGCATACTCATTGTTTGGTATCTTCGAGGTCAACCTCCCTGTCATTTATGGGGAGAAGAAGCACAGTGCGCTTGGACGACTGTTGCAGGAAATCGTGGCTCGGTCGGGTGACATCAGTGCACTGGACTGGGTGGGACAATCATCCGAGTTCAATAGCTGTCTACCGGGGGATATTAGTTCATACAAAGCTCCATCATACAACCTGCCATGTCTGTCCGAAGATGACATTCAGACGTCAATCTCCTCCCTCCGACATGCCGTGCCCGTAGATTTGGCTTTGAAACTTTACTCAATGCTTAACGACCTGAACGCCCCTCGTGTCGGGAACTGCAGGCTGCATCTTCCTTGCATCGCATTTCGTGTGACGGCAGTCAGACGGAGTCGTCGGGTTCAAGACCAGGCGATGTATGAAGTCAAAGCCGACGGGCTTCATGATCTGCTGATTGCCACGGATGACAAGCTTATTCAATTCTCATCGCCACGGCCCACTATGCCGGCAATCTTGCTTGTTCGTCCATGGAATCGTGATCTCCTCGAGCTTCCTGAATTTGCGGAGTTGTCTGGCGTGGATGAGCTGCCTGACGTTGCTGACGACGCGCAGAGCGAAGATTATTGGTCTGCGCCCGGGTCCCCGTCACAGGATTCACCTGGCGGGTTCCCTGACACACAGGAGTCGCTCGATTCGCAACTGAGCGATCGAGCGTTGCGATTGGCTGTTCACCTTAAACGACCTTTCAGCGCATTTTTGCTAGCGCATCAGCGCGGTATTGAATACAGAAGAATAGCGTCGGATCACGATATTATTGCACAAGTCAATGTCATTCCTGCTATTCCGGACATGGACGTGAGGACACTCGAGATATTGTAGCTATATGTATGCCTTTCTTTGGAGAACATAATAGATCTCTCACTGTCAGGAGTTTTCATTTTCGACTATGGTATTTGATCCGTTCAACTAATATACATACATAAAACATACACACATACCATCCAGACGATACACATACACAGAGTCGGGTGCCGTTGCTGAGACGTATCAGGATGCATTGTTTCGTGTGCCCATCACGCTGTATCATAGACGTTTGTTTTATTGGGCAGACTTGGATCCATTTGATTTTAATCATTCGAGTGAAACCTTAGACATAGATTCTGTGCCATTTTCACAAGATTCTAGTCATGCACGGTCCGTGTGACGAAATCATTTCCTAGTAGTAGTACTATAACTTGTCAAAGGTCTCAAATCACTTGAACCCACAAACCGGTCAAGGCCCTCGTTTGTATTTCACAGTTGCGTTCGTGGAATATGAAGTTGGTTCGATCCGCTTGCTGCGAGGCTTCGTTATGAATTTGAGCAGACCAACAGATGGCTGGGTTAGATGTCTCTGTAGAGTTGAGGCCAGCGGCTTTCTTTCGTCGAGCCCGTACTATGATTTGGGACATTTTTGTAATTATATCCGTTTCAAATTACAGAACTGTCATGATGTCTTGCTATTTTGAACTTGAGTTTGAACGCTTGAGCTCTCAAGATCTCACCAGGGGATCCGCAAAACTTGTCGTGGGTTGACATCATCGATTAATGCTTCCTAGGAATTACGCTGGCGGTATGAACACGCCTGAGCACCACCTCCTCCTGAGGCGTCTCCCAAACCAAACACAACATGTGCTCCACCACCTCATCAGGCGTCGTCACATGCCAACTCGCAATCGCTCGCTCACTGCTATGTCCAACGGCAGTCGTGAAAACAGCTTCTGGAGACACAGCAAGCTCTGTATCGATGTGCTCTTTGGTATTGTCGATGTGCATTACAGAGAGCGAGGCTCCATCTTGGCTTTGCCAATTGAGGAAGGCGGGAAGAGGAGCAGGGCGCATAACATGTCTTCATCAGTCTGTTGGAGGGTGAGTAAGTGAGATGGAAGGAGCGAGCGATAGAACAGAATAGGCCTTGTCGTCACCAGCGCAAAAGACGAACTCGACTCCAGGGTTCTCATATGATAGCCCTTGAGTGAACGATCGGTCTAGTACCTATATCGAAGACCACGCCGACAAACCTTGTTCATGGAGATAGGCTTCAATTCCAGATTTGTCTTGCCCACAAGCACCTTGGTCCGCAGTAAAATTTATTCATACAGCACTGTCAGGCGAATGGATGAATCCACTGTGCTCCACGCTCATCCCTAGATGTGGGAAGTGGCCTAGGTGTTCTTCAAGGAATGCCTCAGGCTGGTCCCGCCCGGATACAATGTACACGATATCCGCAAGTCAGACGTAATCGTAGTAAGGGCAGTGAGTGCATCAGGGGATGGAAGCGCCATCGACGGCATCTTGACAATCGGCGTGAACATCCTCTATCTATCAAATTTCAACGACGAGCAGCGTGCCCTTTATCCATTACTCACATCATAATCGAACAAGAACAAATGCTTCCCGGCGTTGTCGTACAGCTCTTTGAGGCTGTCTCCGGGGGTGTATGGGGCTTGACAGGCGGTGTTGTCTTGGCAAGGACCACAGCCCACGTGTGAGAGGTGTGAGTAGTCACGACCCTGTGCAACGCTGTGTGGCTTGATGCTTTCTCCTGCTCCGAAATCACCAACCCGCGGTCCATCGCAGCCGCTACATCCTACTCATGGCACATCCGTAAGTCACCAAAAAGAAAACCTGAATGATATACTACGCACCCCAAGATCCCAAGGGTTCAACTGCAGCTAACCCACGACACGCAACATAGCTCCCCTGCTAGTAGTTGTATAACCACATACACGAACGCAGGTGGAAGTGAAGTGACGGGTGTAGGTTTGGAAACGGATGAGATTGGCGCCTAGCATTCCATTCCGTCGAGGATTTCATTGTGGCCTGTGGGTTGGGATTAGCGTTTTAGGTTGTTGGTTAAGTTTTTATGAGGGGGGGAGGTGAAAGCGGAAGGATGGGTAGAGGGTGAAGAGAGGGGAGGGGGAAGAGAGGGACGTACATGGTAAACACCTAAACACCTCCGAACTCAGGAAAGGCATATGGACAAAAAGACCGATGTGATCCTGCTCGTTGTTCAAAAAACACTTACATATTCCCACCACTCTCCCTACCCACGCCATTCACAGCACCAGAATGCATCGTATTCTTGAGCATGCGGGACTAAGAGGAGATGATAGTCGTAGACCCAGATGAAGTCACCTGGTTGGAGGATGCAGGCGAAGTGGGTTGCGAATGCTTGGTTGGGCTTCATGGGTGGTGGTGTTGGTTGTGGGGGAATATTCTAGTCATGCACCGTCTGGATAACAAACTCATTTTCTAGTAGTAAGTAGTACTATGACTTGCTTTAGTCTCCGAACTCGGACGAGAGTGTCACAGTGACACGTGATATGACAGAGCGTGTCTTACGTGTAGCAAACTCTGAGTCATCAGGAAACCGACGCGAAAATGATAAGATTTGAGAAAGCTTTATCTGAAGTACAATTCGTGTAATATGTGTCATAATTGTACTTCACTCGAGAATGCTTTGAATACCTGGACTATGTCGGATAGAACTTGCCAAATACACATTTGCGACAGTTTTGTTACAGTTATCTACCAGCTCATCATCAAGATGGCACATATTGTATTGCCCACCAGCGCGACAAAGGAATGCTATGTTGTTAGAATACCCCACAATCACCTAGTTGAGTATTACTTGTAATACACTACAATGTTGTCCTGCACTGGTCATGGTGTGTAATTTTCTGCAGTTTTTTCTTTTTTCACAATCTCTAGAAGAATGCTAATGTCAGATAAAGCTATATATGGCTGGACTATGTGGGATCAAAGTCGCCAAGGGTCCAAGGGTGTAGAGCCACTACCATGTTGTCTCAATACGGCTTTCGCATACAAGCCTTGGCTCTTATTACAATCTCAACAAAAACTCCCTCATTGGAGACATCAGGTATACAGCTATAGTGCTAGATTGGGGTGCACAGTTTTTCTAAGCGCACAATGTGAGTAATTGATGAACACTTTGACAACATATGTTTGTGATATGTAATGTTGGCTTACTATTTTGTTTTGCACAAACTCTCCAATATCGCCAGTACCTGATAACATCTTCCAGGGGTAGGTTGTCTCGGTTCGAGCCACCTTCAACTCAACACTGTGGACCAATTATAATGCAGTGTCATACTCCAGCACCTGCTAAGGTGTGATTATCAGTTGCAAGGTGAGCAAGTTGATGTGTTACTCACAAAATCTCCATAATCGCCAGCACCAGATAATATCCTCTAAGGGTAAGCTGTCTTGGCTCGAACTGCCTTCAGCTTACCAGTGCGGAGCAATTATATTGCAGTGCCGTACCCCAGTGCCTGCCAAGGCATGATCATTGGTTGCAAGGTGAGTGAATTGGTGTATTACTCACAAACTCTCCATAATCGCCAGCACCAGATAATATCTTCCAAGGGTAGGCTGCCTTGGTTTGAGCCTCCTTCGGCTCAATGGTGCATAGCAATTATATTGCAGTACCATACTCCGGCGCCCGCTAAGGTATGGTCATTATTTGCAAGGTGAGTGAGTTCATGCATTCCCTACAAACTCTCCATAATTGCTGGCACCAGGTCATGTCTTCCAAGGGTAGGCTGCCTTGGTTCGAGCCTCCTTTGGCTCAACGGTGTGTAGCAATTATATTGCAGTACCGTACTCCATCACCTGCTAAGGTATGGTCATCATTTGCAAGGTGAGTGAGTTCATGCATTCCCTACAAACTCTCCATAAACACTGGCGCCAGATAAAACCTTTCAGGGTAGGTCGTCTCTGTTCAAACTGCCTGTAGTCCACAGGAGCAGAGTGATGATAATGTGGTACAAATCCGCCAGATTTCTTCTCAGCTGATTGTTATTGTTTTCAATCTGTTCATGTGATCTGTTGATGCATTGCGAGAGCCAAAACATGGTTTCAGATAGTATTTGTATTTACTACATATAATGGGCTTGAATGAAGACTATGAAGAGGCTATGGCTACATTTAAATCTGCGGTGTGTTTAGCTGCAAGGTGCTTGATCTGAATTTTCGATAGGGCACTATTGACACTGATAGGCCGCTTGGCAGCAGAGGAAGTAGGGAAAACCTGACTGAATATATAGCGGTGTGGGCTCGGCGGGATGATGAAAAATTATAACCATACCAATTCCACCATATGAGTAACTCGGAAACTTCCTTCGATTCATCCGGGTCCTCAAAAAGGTCAAGCAGGCTGTGGTAGAATGTTTCTGAGTCTGTAGATGTATCCATTCATGAAAACATGGAGGATGAGCTTAGGGCAAACCGGTGTAGGAAACATTCTCGCTGCAGCCCTGCAGAGCCACATATTATGGAGTACGTCGAAAGCCCAGTTATCCGGACATCAGACCAGTCACTCCAGTCATCTCCGATGAAACCTGCTCAAACCCGACGCTTTCCCGCGCTCTCCGAGCCTCGGACCCGCTGGAGATGCACCAGACCTGCTCGCATACCTTCGGAAACCTGTCTGTCCTATGTCCTGTCTGTTCCGTCCAACCCCACTGGTGCGTAGTAGCTTGTTTCCCATGACTGATGCAGTCGACAGCATTATTACCTGTGTTCTCACATGTCCGCAGTGCCTCATGTTAGTTTACCTATCACCGGACCCGATGTTTTCCTGTTTTCTATATTCCGGATTTCTATGTAGCTAGTTATATAGGACTGGTAGTACGACCAAGCACATTACTTTACTGTAGGTGGGACTTCCCATCTACTTGGTCACATACCTGTCCTTACCTATTACCTGGCTGAATATACCTGGTTATCACCCGTTCCGCACCCACTTCACACCCGAAACCCTTGCCATTTGTTGTCCTTGACCTTCCCTTGTTTCTGGACATAGTCCGACGCTTTCCGAACCCGTTCCCTTGCTATTTCCCATAACCCGACGACCCGAAGCTCCGGACCTGCTTTCCCACGCATCGGACTTGGTAGTATACCTTCGGACCCGGCCTGTTGACCTCCGGACTTGGTCCGCTGTCGATCTTCGTTGCCGGTCTGTTGAAACCTTCAACAAAAACAACAAAACCAGACAACGCTACTGGTCAGCGGTCCTTGTGCTTAGAAGCGCTGTGTTCAGTAGTTGTTCAAAATAGGGTGGGCTGACCCTGATAGTGCTCCAAACACTTCGAGTTGTTGAAGAGTTTGGGTTTGTGGGAGTTGGAGGGTGAAGAAAGCAAAGTACTGCACACTGGCAGCAGACTGGAATGGATAGACTGGGCTGGACTGGAATAAATGTAAAGCAGAGTGACAAAGTTCCAGGTGAACAATGTCAGGAATGATGACAGAGGACTGTAAAATGCGAAGCCTATCTGAGGCTTCAGAGGAGAATGGACATGGAATGGTGAACTGAAGGAGTTGATTTCTCTGTAGCTAAAGTACAGGGTTTATATAGAGTAGAGTACCTGTGTACATCTGTGTATGCAAAGCAATGCTCCAGGCAATGAGTAGGGCAATGAAGAGGGCAATGAAGAGGGCAATGAAAGGGGGGAATGGAATGAATGTGCTGCGCTTCAGGGGTAATGACTGAGCAATTTCGAAAAATAGAACAAATCCTGTGCATAAGAATGGAGAATGAGTCATAGGGATAAAGAATGAGTCATAAAGACAAAGAATGAGTCAGAGAATGAAAAAGCGATGATAAAGCAGGGCTGTGACCATTACAAACCATGACTCATGACCTGAGTCACCATGACCAATTGCTATGCAAGCATGACAAAGTGCTGTGCGGTGATGATGCAAGAGCTGTGACGCAGCATATGGGCAGTGGAGAATGGAATGGAGTGATGATGCTATGATGCCATGATGGTGTGATGATCTGAATGCTCTGCTGCAGAGATGTCATGTGGTTGTTGGTGCAGAATGTCGACATGCAGGGATCATGGGATATACACAGTCTGTAAGACGCTTCCCCAACATGATAAAGGGATTGGTCATCTGCATAGGGACTTGGTTGTTTGCAATCTCTGGTGAGCGTTAGGATGGAATGGCATGGTGTCCACAGTGATCATGAAGGTGAGATGCGAGTGGATAATGGTTTGAATGGTTCGACGAATATAAGCCGCTGAAGAGGATTGGAAATGGTAGGGTGATGAGGACAGGATGAATAAAGACGCGGTTTTCGACGTATTGGTGCAATTTTGCATGGTCTGGCTGATGCTGAGGTTGTCTGAGAGTGTAGTGGGTGAAGATGGGAGAGTGTTGGAAGCGTGTGAATGGGGGAAAGGTGAATGAACCTCGTTGAATGCAAAATGCCGTAAAAATGCGGGATGCCGTAATACTGTTGAAAATCGCTGAAAAATCGAAAAATTAAAGGAAAGGAAGGGAAACAAATGAAAAGGTGAGTAAGGAATGATATGGGAAATGAAGATATAAATAAAAAAACCATGTTCTCACTACCAAACACGTTTGGTGCGTGACACCGTTGTCGGCCAATCACATGCCGACAATCGCCTCAATTCGGTTGCATCACGCTTCTGAACCAACCCCCCCCCACTCAACGGGTTATCACAACCCGTTTGCCTGTGGCCAATCATGTGCCCCAAAAATCCCATCATCCACAACAATGGTTGTCGCTACCGCTCAGCGCACCCTTTTTCCCTCTGTGGCATCTCTCATCTACTCCTTTCACACACCCACACCCACCCCCCTACCGCACCATGCGTCACGCCGTAATTGCTCCTTCAGCAAGCGGCAGCAGCGTTCATAGCCAGTAGCGCGAATACCCTACACCCTCAACTCGCAGCGCCAGTGCAACAAGCGCAAGCCCCGCAGAAACGCACATCGCCTTTCAACGAGGAAACTGGGGGCAGCAACAAGAAGGTACGCACCAACCGTACCCCTCTTGCTTCCGGCCCCCTACCTTGCTGTGCAGTTTGCCTGGGCCGCAACCCTCACAGGACAATCGAATGCACGGCCACCCACACATGGGATAAGCAGCACGAGACATTTGCGGAACGAATCCGCAAAGGTCTTTGGACCAAAGACGGAAAGCAATTGTGTACCGCTTGGCAGCGCGAGGAAGGATGCGCAGTGCCACGTCATGACTCCCAACACATCTGTTCCAGATGCGGAGCCACTTCCCATGGAGCCCAGAAATGTGCTCGAGCTCAGAAAGTCGAGACCATTAACCCCGTATAAAGTAGAAGCTTGGACCCATGAACTCAATCGTCTAGGTCTCTCTAAATGTTTCACTAGAATACCTGATGGACTTCGTTTCGGTTTCAAAATAGATTTTCCTCCCATCACTCTTGTACAGACCCCACCTAATAAACCATCCATTGTCAAATTCGAAGCCGAATTTCGCGCCATAATCCAAAAAGAGATTGAGAAAGGGAGATACATTGGCCCCTTCAAAGCTGATATGCTAGAACATCTAATAGGGCCATTCCAGACCTCCCCATTGTCGATAATTCCGAAGCCTGGAAAACCAGGGAAGTTCCGCATCATCCAGAACTTCTCTTTCCCCCAGTCACCAAGTACACTCTTCCCTAACCCATCAATAAATTCATGTATTGATGCCAACGATTTTCCGACTACTTGGGGAAAATTTTCGATAATTTATCAATTAATAGCTACCCTCCCCCCAGGCTCAGAAGCAGCCACTCGCGACATAGCAGAGGCTTATCGAACAGTTCCTCTCCACCCATCACAATGGCCAGCAGCGGTAGTCCGTGTTTCCGATTCCGAATTTTACGTGGATACCTGCACGGCCTTCGGTGCCACGCCATCAGCAGGAGCCTATGGGCATGTCGCAGACGCTGGCGTTGAGATATTTTGTCACCGAGGAATCGGCCCCCTAGACAAATGGGTCGACGACCACATTTTCTTCAGGATACGGCGTGAATTTCTGGAGAATTACAATAATACCAGATCGGTTTGGCATAGAAAATTCGCCAAAGAAGGTTTAAGACAAACCGGCGGAAGGTTATGGTTCGGCGAATACTGCCCCATCAAAGGAAGAATGGAAGAATCTAGCGAGAATTGCTTGAAGCCACTAATCGACCTATCACAACGCTCAGCTCGATCAGCACATGACACTTTATTTACGTTTTGCCTCCAGGACTTAAACAACCTATCAGACAACTTAGGAATAATCTGGGAACGCCTGAAAGACCAACTTTTCAGCACGTCCACTATTTACATAGGTTTCACATGGGACTTGAAACGGAGAATAGTAGCATTAAGCCCTAACAAAGTGGACAAGTACCTCAGCGCCATTCACAAATGGAGGAAACAGCACTCACATGTCCTTCAAGATGTACGAGAGCTCTATGGCAAACTTCTTCACGCATGTTCAGCGGCACCTCGAGGACGAGCTTATCTCACAAGCCTTGAAGACATGCTATCGACTAATGGAGCTAACACATTCATGCCTCACAGAGCGGGAAAATCCGTAAGCGAAGACTTAGACTGGTGGACTGACCTACTTCAATCGGGAGGCATAGCGCGCTGCATCTATCCCACCACCCCACTCCAGAACCCACTTGCCTTCTCAGACGCCAGCTCGGGCATTGGGATAGGAATCGTCATCGGAAACTTCTGGAGAGCGTGGAGGTTAATCCCGGGTTGGCGAACACTCGATGGAAAACGAGATATCGGGTGGGCTGAAGCCATCGGCTTCGAACTACTTATATATGCCATTGCCGCTCTCCCTAGCGTTAGAGAAAATGTTCTTGTCCACGGAGACAACACCGGAATTGTGGAAGGCTGGTGGAAGCACAGACACCGCAACAAAGCAGTCAACGGAGTATTTCGGAGGATTCACGAATTCCTACACCATCTACCCAACCGTCTCGACATCATTACTACCTACGTCCCAAGCGAATGCAACCCCGCTGATGACCCGTCCAGAGGCATTCTCGGACCAAGCCATCTTCTTCTCCCCCCCATCATCATTCCCTCCGAGCTTAGCCAATTCATCATTGACGCAACCCTCCCACTGTCTCCCACCGAGCTTCGGCTACTGCGCGACGGGAAATACTCCGTTCCCGCAGCTAAGCTCATCAACAGAGCCCTCACCAAGCAGCAAGCAGCAGAACGAAGTAGGTCAGCACGAGCAGAAGAGGAAGATATCATCTATGACACACTTCAACACGACGTGGAATGACTCTGCGAAACGCACTCGTTTCGGCGCTCCATTCATCGAGCACCCTGTACCTACTCCCTCGCCCCAAACTTACAGAAAAAATCTCATTCCTCACCCATCCCTTCTCCACCCCCATTGCCTTGCAAGAGAGCGCCTACGTCTGTGGATCCCAGCAGGAGGCAGCACCAGACAACTAGCAGCCACTGCAGGAGACCCCAACTTGCACGAAGTCTCGGACAAACAACTGGATCGCATCCTAGAAGTAATGGGATCAGTGTGGGCCCAGTCAACGAAAGAAACATATGGGGCCGGCTTACTAGTTTTCCATGTATATTGCGATCTCCGTCACATAGAAGAAACCAAACACTGTCCAGTTGCCCCCCAACCTCCTCCTCGAGTTCTTAGCCAGTTGTGCCGGAGCATACTCTGGATCAGCCATAGCCAACTTCGCAGCGGGCATCAAAGCATGGCATTTACTCCATGGCAGACCCTGGCTAGTCCAACCAGATGAACTCAAGGCAACGATTGGAGGGGCCACTGTACTCGCCCCCACAACCTCCAAGCGACCCAAACGGCAACCCTTTACTCCAGACTTCATTTCTACCCTCCGCAACCACCTAGACCTTGACAAGCCGCTTGACGTGGCGGTTTTTTGCCTGCATGACAACCACCTTCTACTGTGTAGCGAGGTTGGGGGAGTTCACCGTAAGGACAGTCAAAGGTTTTGACCCGAAGAAACACATAGCGAGAGCAGGGATGGTAGAGTCAAATGACCGCAATGGTCTCCCAGTAACCAAGTTCATTCTCCCCAGTACAAAATCCGCTCCGTTAACAGGAGAAGGGGCTTTTTGGGCTGCCCAAGACGGTCCCACCGACCCCAAAACCGCAATGGCCAACCATATTAGAATCAACATGGCCAAGCCAGAAGATCATTTATTTGCGTGGAAGCATGAGAAGGGCCTACGGCCTTTGTCAAAGTCAGAATTCACGAAAAGAGTGTCCCTAGCGGCATCTGCGGCTGGCCTACCTGACCTCAAAGGCCATGGACTGAGAATTGGAGGAACACTCGAATATCTCCTACACGGAGTCCCTTTTGATGTCATCAAAACAATGGGAAGATGGTCAAGTGAAGCCTTCACTCTTTACCTTCGAGACCATGCCAAGATCATTGCGCCATATATTCAATCATCTCCCGCTCTTGAACCTTTCACCCGCTACACCATGCCACCCGTTCGTTAAATCTCGGTTTGAAGTAAGTCCAACTCCTTTAATCAGGGCATCGAGCTTCGCTGTATGCGTCGTAGTCCTCCTAACATGCGGGTACACAGCTCACCTTCTGATACTTAGGCTCGGTTTCATGTTTCAGGCCGGAATAGCCCTGCGGGCTATCGCCCAAACACTCAACAACTTCACCTCTCATCTTTCACTTCGTGATTCCGGTTGGCTTTTCTCCTTGCGTTCCATCATCGTTTGTCAGTAGTAGTTCCTGTCATCCTTCCACTCACAAATACATCCCTTTCCTAACGGTAGCCATTTTGCACTGCAGCGCATAGACATGTGATAGGAAAGACATTCAGTCCTGTCACTATGCTAGAATGGCATAGGACAAATAATATTTGAATGGTGTGAATGACCAAGACGATGATGAACAACTCTGACGAAAGACCCACTATGTAGGACTGTCACTGAGTCAGTAATCATGCCACTGATCTCAATCTCAAATACATACAGTACGGTCCATCATGTGAAGCTGCCCTCTGTAAAAAAAGCCTCATCTGCCGAGGGTGGAGAGTTCAGAGCTGGCAATTGAGCAAGAATCTCTGCAGTCATGATGGATAACCCAAGTTCCTTCTCTCACAAAGGTGGAGGGCTTGAGGATGGGGATGAGGAAGAAGTGTTCATATTATGTCTAGCTGTGATTTGACATCGCAGTAATGATTGGTCCCAATGGGCTTCCTGTAAAAGAGAAAGGGGAACAGGTGTTCAACCAGTGGTAGGAGAGATATTCAATATTGCAATGATATTGTCCATGAGCTATATGTCATTGTAAGCTTTGCCACAAAGAGCACTTAGAGGGAATGTCTTTACTAACCATAGTAGATGCCTTCACGGAACAAGATTTCCCAGTCTTTCTCTTCCTCTGCATTGATGCCCTGCCATCTCCGAAGCTCAATAATAGTGCAAGCCATATCGTATCTTTCCCTCTCCCCCTTCATAAACAACAATTCTGAGCCTAAAATCTGTTGTACTCACTTTGGACTGTGTCTCAAGTTGTCACATAACTCTGCAATTGGAAGAATACACTCAGCTGGGACAGAAATTGTATCATACCATGCATGAAACTGCCAGCTGGAAATGTAGTGAGTGCCTGTCACTTGTTGTGGAATGGACGAAGCACTGTGTTTTATCTCCCTCCAATATGGCCATCCCTCCAACTGAGCAGTATCCATCCCCCACACCTCCCTTTGCCTATCTGTGAAGTGGGCGTAGCGCTGAATTAGTGGTGTTTGAGAATGTCGGATGCTCAGGAGAGTAGTGCTGATAAAACAAGGTAGGGAGAACTCAAAGGTGTGCCATTTATAACTTACATGTCTTTGACACAGTCTAAACATTTAAACATTGGTAGCCTAGAGTGTATTTGTGATTTACCTCAAAAGTTTCACTCGTGTAATTGTATAAGTCAGATGAGCCATGGGCTTTTTGCAGACTCGAGTTGGAGAAAACATCTTTTCTCACATCAAATGAAAATTCGTAACAACGCGGTGACCACCAGCAAAGTTGCTGATACAAGTACATGTTACTTCACTTCACCAATAACACTTCATTGATAATGACTCCCACTTGGGATGTCGCTTTTGCACCCCTTCTGAACAGGCCAGGATATGGCGGTTCATTGTCTGCCTTATTCCAACTTGCTTGCATCGCTTGCAGCATCTAAATGGAAAGCGGAACTCTTCCCTTGTAATGCCATTGCCAATGGAGGAGTCGAGTTTTGCCATCAATTCTTTTTGCTCCCTCCAGGCCCATTCCAGTTGGATAGAGCATGGTTTATCGTGCTCTTCTGGACAATCTGTCAATAAAACTATGGCCTTGCAATATGCTGCGAAGCAAACTCATACCTCAAAGAGGGTAATTGAAAGTAACTAGTGATGACCGGTCATAGTATCTGTCAATTTTCACTAGATGATGGTTAGTTTGGAATTTTATGAGGAATAAGGAATGCTGACCTCAATACCCACATCTATCGCATGCGCATCTAGCATTCCAATAAGTCTTATTGGTATCCTTATCCCCCCAGGGGTACACTGCTACCTCTGTGTACACCTCTCTTTTGCTGCTGGAGGCGCATAAACAGCATGGGTATCAAAATTTATGTTCATCATGGTACTTCTTGAAGTCCGATAGCGGAACTTTCTGTCCCTTGTCATTGTCAGGCCTACATTTTTGCATTTTTGCAGGTATGTTAACACTCAGAAGCTATACAAGATTCTAATGGCATCTCACCAGCACCATTCAATCATTGATTTCGACATGCTGTCATAATGCAGGAGGGCAAAGTGGCAGGTCATAGCCTCTGTGGCAAGTTTGGCGAATGTCACAGCAGTTTCATGATAGTCCGGTGGGGCAGTGATTGCAGAAGATGGTGAAGATGGGGTTGCCATTGGGTCAATCAGTGCAGTAAGGCTTTGTTGCTCTTTATGAGACTTTAGCTGGTCTAACTTTGTGTGCTACAATCAAGTCCGTCCGCCCTCTGACAGCCCTGCCAGCACTGCCAGGGTTTAAAGTTGTGGGAATATGGTCAGTAGCGCCTAGGTTTGTCATGTTGATTGTTCCTGGATAGACAAGGAGTCCTTTTAATTTGATTTGACTTTCGCAGCTTGGCTCACATCTCAACAAATTCCAAATGTATCTCACTGGTTCATCGGCAAGGTCTTTCAAATGTACTTGCATGTGCGAGTTCACTCAGGAGAACGCCTACACTAAGCATCAGCGATCATGCATAAAAGGCAAGAAATGATTATTTTCTGCTTTATCGAAGGCAAAAGACCTCCTTGGCTCTGCAAAGCGGGCCCGACTGGACACCAATAGTGGTAGACAGGATGCATGTATCAGTATAGAATCTTCAAGTATGCAGCTGCACCATCCGCAACCCCTGTTCTTGCCCTCTGATCATGCTAACGAGGCACTGAGTGCAGAGTCTTCCATCATTCACCCAGTTCCATCAGCAGGGTGTCCTATGCTGGAGATGCCATGTGTGGGCTCTTCGTTACAAGACAACATACCCCTTTCAACATCCACCCCCGATCTTAGTGTAGTGCCTGCGGAGATAGATGATGATTCCTCATTGGCACAGCGCAGAACCCGACATGTTGACATTTGGATGCCACTATGCTATCGACAGCATGAAGATATACTCCTGCAACCTCCCCTGAGCATTCCAAGCCAAACTGTTCTATTCCCAGGGTTTGTCCCACCCTTAAATCCCACTGACGTGCCTACCACATGTTGTATGTCATTGCAATCTACTCCTTTCCGCATGGCCAGGAACATTTTCAGACTTGTACATCAGTTCTTCTCTTCGACCCCCCCATCACATGATCTGGAAGAGGCCACAACACTTCAAGATCTCAGTTCTATCCCCACTGTCACTCCAGCTGATCTGGATGGCCTTGCTGAGCCTCACAACCCATTTTACCTCTACCCTAATCAATCGTCTTTTAAGCTCGGGCATTGGTACTGGAACGGCGGTGTGCAGAAGTCGCACCAGAGCTTTAAGGACTTGCTTGACATTGTTGGATGTCCAGACTTTGATCCTAGCGATGTCCAGCACATGCATTGGGATAAAATCAACTTGCAATTAGCTGCGAGCATTGATGATGAGGGGGGAGATGAATGGGAGGATGAGGACACAGGTTGGCGCAAAACAGAAGTAGTCATCAAAGTGCCATTCTCTCGGACTACAGCTCAGCCCGGCACTTGACCTTATGCTGCAGCTGACCTTTACCATCGGCCTCTTGTGTTGGTAATTCGGGAGAAACTTGCAAATGCTTGTGATGATGAACATTTTCATTATGAACCATATGAGCTGCGATGGCGACCCCCCCATCTACCGCACGAAGTGAATATCCAGGGTGAGTTGTACACTTCGCCAGCCTTCATGAACGCACATCACGAACTTCAGGTGTCTCCTGGAAAAGCAGGATGTGATTTGCCTCGTGTGGTAGCTGCGCTCATGTTCTGGTCTGACACCACACAGCTAACAACATTCGGTAATGCAAGATTGTGGCCAGTGTATATGTACTTTGGGAACAAGTCAAAGTACCGCTGCTGTAGACCGTCCTGTCATTTGGCCAACCATGTAGCCTACTTTCAAAAGGTACGATGGTCATTCTATAAGTTTTCTGTACTGTATCAAACTTATTCTTCGCAGCTTCCAGACTCATTCAAGGATTTCATGGGGATTTATACTGAAGGCAAGGGAATCGGTCACAAATCCACAACACATTGTCACCGTGAATTGTTCCAAGCTCAATGGTGAGTCTTGCTTGACAACGAATTCTTAGAGGCCTACAAACATGGGATTGTGATTATCTGTTGTGATGGCATTGTATGCAGATTTTTCCTGCGAGTTTTTACTTATTCTGCAGACTATCCCGAAAAGTGAGTCATTGTTGCTCATCTATATGATTTGAAATCTCATTTTAACTAGGGTCCTCATTGCCACTATCCGACAGTTAGGAGGATGCCCTTGCTTGTGATGCCTCATACCGATGAACAGACTTCACTGTCTGGGCATGAGTTGTGATAGGCAACAGTGTGCGACTCTCGCGTGTTCCAATACCTCAAGGAGTCAGTTGGTTGCCACTGCACAAGCACTCATCTACCAGAAAAACTTAGGCGTAGACAGTACAGCAGTCAAGTCGATCCTCAAGTCTAATTCGTGGGTGCCAAACACCATATTGCTAACCTTTGATTAGAACACACTTTCAGACTCTCTGGGTTCATTTGGTGTCAACATCTTTATTGCGTTAGTGGTTGATCTTCTGCATGAGGTTGAACCTGGAGTGTGGCGATGCTTCTAGTACATTTGCTAAGAATTCTCACCAGTTTGAATAAGGACCTGATTCATGAGGTTGACAAGAGGTATGAATGTCCATCTTCCAGTGATTTGGTGAGCTAATGCCAATTTAACAGGTATAGACAGGTCCCCCCATTTGGACTGGCAACCATTAGGAGGTTTTGTTCGAATATTTCTGAGATGTCAAACATGGCTGCATGAAATTTTGAGGATCTTCTCCAGGTATGCGCTCAGAATGATTCTCATTCGTCTTCATGGACTAATGTTGGCCGAGTGTTCTATTCCAGTCTTTGACGGCCTGTTTCCTGACGACCACAATGAGATTATCATAAGTCTTCTTTTCACTATGCCACACTGGCATGGACTTGCGAAACTTCACATGCACTCTGACCTCACCTTGAAGATACTTGATGAAACAAAAACCGATCTTGGCGAACAGTTCCATCTGTTTAAGAACATGGTGTGTGCTTCATACCAGATGCAGGAGCTTGATCAGGAGGCTGGCGTGCACTCTTGCCGGCAGGCACAGGAAGCAGCCAAATGGGCCGGTAATGGCAATGGGAAAGGGAAAGAAAAAGCAAAGGCAAGTCCAGAACAGTCACATGATGTGCCTGGACCAAAACTGTGGAAGAAGAAGTCGTTCAACATCCAAACTTACAAGTTCCATGCACTGGGGGATTATGTGGCCTCCATCCGTCTCTTTGGGACAACGGATTCATACAGCACTGAACTGGTAAGTTTCAAACTGTCATCCATCCACTCATTGACTCAGTTTGCATCAGGGAGAGCTGGAGCACTGTATGCTGAAAGGCAGGTACCGTCACACTGATAAAAGAGCATTCGTTCACCAACTGACTCGGATTGAGCACTGGGAAGCTCAGTTGCGCCGCATGAGGCAATGGCAATCCCAGTGAGGCCCTGGTGCAGAGGCACATGAAATAGCAAGTGATCCCCAGCTACATCATCACATCGGTCAAAGTGAGAAGATGTATGACGAGCTTGGCCAGTACCTCCACAACCACGCGGGAGACCCCACAATGAAGGTAAATAACTTCTATGACTTTATGACTATTATGTTGAGATATCCCGCAGGATTTCCTTCCTCGGTTGAAGAAACACATTCTCAATTGCCTCGAGCCAGAAATTACTGAACTGCCTGTGGAGGACCAACATAATTCAATCCTCTTCAAGCGCAACTGCCTTTACCACCACAATCTTGTGAGGTTCAATTACACCTCCTATGATGTTCGCAGGGCTCAAGATGTTGTAAATCCATGGACTCCACATTCCAACATTATGCTACTGAAAAACCGTGATGATGATGGGTCCGGCGGTGAGTACTGTTACGCCAAAGTCATTGGCATACATCATGTCAATGTTGTTCGCCTCACGAACGTGTATGAAACCCACCGAATAAAATTCCTTTTCGTTCGGTGGTACGAACCTGTGCAAGATCTTGTATGGGACACCTGTACTTTGGGCCGCGTTTGCTTCTGGCCTTTAGCAAACCAGAACGCATTTGGTTTCATAGACCCTGGCATCATTCTCAGAGCGTGTCATATTATCCCAGCATTTTCTTGACCCCAGTGCAATCCGGGTGAATGTGATATCTCCCCGCTAGCAGGAGACAAGCACAATTGGCCTGAGTATTATGTCAACAGGTGAACGAATTCAGGTCCCCTAATGATAATGATTGCTAATGCTAGAAACATGCTAGCTTCATTGATCGTGACACCCTCATGCGCTTCCCCTATAGCCTTGGGGTCGGTCATGTATACTCTCACGAGGAAAGGGCCTACCCTTTTACACAGACAACAGCACAGACAGAAAATGAACCTTTGGAAAGTGGGGACACACTCAGGAAAAGCATGCACTGGTGAGGTCCCGCTAATGACGATAGTGACGATGAACCGGGCGACAATGGAGATCATGTTGGCACAGAGGAACTTGGTTTCTTTGATCAAGGATTTGATGCCAGCACAGAGTCGCTTACCCAAGCGTTGGACGAGATGTTTACAGCTAGCCACACATTCAATTATGAGAATTAATAATATTGATATATTCTTCACTATGGTCATCTCTGGGGTACTCTGACTTCTTCCTGGCATACATTTGCCGCATTGCCAATCCTTCCTACTCGCCCTGGCACATCTTTGTAATCCCTCCTACTCTCCTTGGTACCCTCCTACCCACCCTGGCGCTTTTCTAATTCATTGCTAATCCCTCTGCCCTGGCACGTCTTTGCCGCATTGCCAATCCCTTGTCTCACCCTGGCACGTCTTTGTCATATTGTCAATCCCTCAACTCGCTTTGGCCTTTATGACATTACCAATCCTGGTGTGCCCTCACTGATCCCTGGCACAGCATCAATGATACCTAGCGATTGAAGGTAGTGAGTGTGAATGCTTATTAAGGCCTTATTGATGCTATTTCCTTCATCTTCCGAGCCCCTTCAGTGAATTTACCCGTATTAGACGGACAGCTAAGGGTGACAATGTACCAATACAAGCGGGCCAGCCCATGTGGGCCCATGGCAATAAGTGTACCATGCTAGACGAGTGGGCCGGTGTGTGGTGTGTACCTGTTCGAAACGGATGGGCCGGTGGTATATAATGTAGATGGTGGTATAGGAATGTAGTGTATAGTCTATTATGAATAGCAGTGAATGCAGTGTCCGATGGAGACAAGTGGGCCGGCTGAATGGTGTGCAATGTAAACGAGTGGGCCGGGGGGAGTAAGCACAATGGAAGACGGGTGGGCTAGGGGGTGTAAGCTCAATGGAAGATGGGTGGGCCAGGGGGTGTAAGCTCAATGGAAGATGGGTGGGCCAGGGGTACAGCTTGATGATATCCCATCCGGTAGATGGTGGAAATTTCTTCCGGTATTGATGGTGAAGGAGAAATGGATGATACAGATGAGCCGGTAGTGTTTACCGGATTAGCCGGATGAACATGAAATGGATGGATACAGATGTGCTGGTAGTAAATATATGATACAGATGAACCAGTAGTAAATGGATGATACAGATGAGCCGGTAGTACATGAAAATGGATGATACAGATGAGACGGTAGTAAATGGGTGATACAGTTGAGCCAGTAGTACATGAAAATCAACTATACAAATTAGCCGGATGAGCCGGATGATACATGAAATGGATGATACAGATGAGCTGGTCGTGTTAGATGGATTGGCCGGATGAGCCAGTACATTAAATGGATGATACAGATGAGCCGGCAGAACGCCATCTGGTCCTGCAGTATTCATACTACTGAATGCAAGTCAAATCATATTCATTGAAAGCATGCAAGGTCGACAACACAATGTAGACGACAGGTACATACAAAAACATGAATGATGTGCTACTGTGTCCCATCACCGGAAGGCTTGCTTGTATATCTAGCACTCACTGACCGACCTTGTTGAGATAGAGGTCCATATCGCGGGCGTGGCAAAGGAGCCGAGATGGACTGCGCATCAGCCAGCATACGTGATGGTCCAGCAACCGGGGGATCAGGAGATCGCACAGCCGGAGGAACAGATGATCTGGATTCCCCCATGGTCAATGGAGGGATGTTGGTGGGAGTAGATGACACCCGGTTGAGCCTTTCAACTGGTGAGCCGTCTGCAGTGTCACCAAACGCATCACCACCGGTCTGGGCACCCATCCAAGATACATCCGGGGTGAACACGTTGTTGGTGACAGTGCGGGCAAATGCACTGATTGATGGGCCGGGAGCTGTGATGGGAGGTGGGTTGAATGCCGGCGGAGGAGTTGATGCTGGTGTTTGAGCAGATCTATGCTCCCTCAGATACCTGACGATGCCTCTCACTTTGGCGGTGCACTCAGAGAGGAGTCCATGCTGCACCTGCATATCCCGCTCGAGTTCGTCCACCTGCATGGACATTGCACTGTCAGATGCCTCTGCAAGGCCCATGCGATGCTCCAGGCGATCTTGCCGCAAGTTGATTTCCAATCGATTGCATGTATGAAGGTCCTCCATCTCAATGCGAATTTGGGCCAACATGGCCTCCATCTGGTCATGAGAAAGGGGGTGCTGGATGGGTGGGGTGTGGACGACAGGTAATGGTGAGAACCGGATGTCGTCCTCTGAGGCCATGGCCAGTGATGGAGCTGGAGGTGGCAACTCGTCAGTGCTGGGCTCGATCCAGTAATCCGCAGGGAAATTGTCTGCTGACACCAAAGGGGCAGATTGCTGTTGAGCACCCAGCATACCCACAGTGCCATTGAACATCTCCATGTTGTCGTCTTCCTCTTCGATAGGACTAGGTTGCCGGATTTTCTGTTCTACAAGCATGGTGAGAAACATAAAGCAACCAGAAGCAAAAGACTTACCTTTCGCATTAGATTTCCCCACCATCTTCTTGCCGGTCGCTTTGGACTGGGTCATCTTAGAGCGTGTGGTGATTGCGGCAGGTGGTGCAGTGTCAGTGGTGGGGGTAACGGTGGAACTCTCTGTATCCAGCCGGATACATGCCATCTTCCAGACGTGGCACAACGTGCATGTCAAGGCGACATCACCTTTCTTTGTCAACCGGGGGCAACACTCCACATTCTTCGCCTTGCATCTCTCACAAGGCGGCAGAGGTCCGTCAGCGCGGGGCTATGATGAATCAGCATGGCAAAAATTAGCAGTGACCGGAAGACTCACCAGCTCTTGTACCTTGGTCTTCCTGCCAGTGGTCTTGACCTTGGACTGGCTGGACTATGGAGTAATGTCAGTTTGTATTCGATCTTCGCATATACAAGCAAATCTTACCAGTTTTTGTCGCTTCCCTGGACGTAAAGTGGCCTGCACCAGGATGAGCGATGGACTGGTAGATATAAAGATAAATCAATAACTTACCTTTGATTTGCCTTGTGCGTCTTCATCCTCCTCCAATTCATCTTCTTCATCCTCTGCAATCGCAACAAACTGACTTGCCTTCAGTTTGCCCTGCTTTTTTGCAGGGACAACAGCCTTGCGCGTTGATTTCCGGGGCTGTTGTCAGCGTCAGTAAGGTCGAATGTAGGAAGAGCAAAACACTCACCTGAGCATCCGGAAGGTCATCGACATCGATCACGTTGTTGTCTTTATCACCCTCAACTTCCAGCACCTTTGCCTTCCCCTTCCCCTTCCCCTTCACCGTCTCACTGTCAGTAGTGTCAGTGTCGGACAAGATTGCCTTTGACTTGACGACAGGCTTCCAGGACCGGTTGCCATGAGGCACAGGAGGGCTGGTGCTGAGTCGATGTTTCCGCGTCGTCGACGACCCTGCCAGTGCAGTTTCACCGGATGCTGCGCGTCTTGGCATGTGAATGCTGGCATCTCACACAGGCGCCGGTACCGGTGGTGGTGCAGGTGCAGGTGCAGGTGGTGGTGCAGGTGCAGGGGTAGGAGCAGGTGGTGGAGCAGGTGCAGGTGCAGGTGGTGGTGCAGGTGTGGGAGCAGGTGATGGTGCCGGTACTGGTACCGGTGCAGTTGCTACTGCAGTCTCAGGTGTGAGTACAGGTGGGATGAGGAGGAAGACACTCACTAGGAGCTGCAGACGCAATAGGTGGTGCAGCACCCAATGTCTTACTGTACAATGGGTGCTTCATGCACATGTCCTGATTGTTCCCAAGACGGGTCCAATCCGGTACATCCACCAATTGTGTGGTGCGCCTCTGAGCGCGAAAGATCTCAGCTGCAAGTGACAGCAGGTTTGGGGGAACATAGGAAGCCTCCTTCCCATAGGTGCGAATTGCGTCATTCTATGTGACCATAGTATCAATCAAGACAATTGACAGGTAATCAAACATACTACTTCACGCGCAATCTTCCGGCTCAACTCCATTTTTTCCTCTTGTGACGGCAACCGGTTGACATCTTGAACCATCTCAGTGAGCCGGGTGACAAGAGCTATGAGAGCCTGGTTGGCAGCAGCAGCAGCAGACACAGAAGTAGAGGTAGAGTGAGAAGACATGGCAGGGAGATGATTGCAGTAGAGACTTAGTGGACAAGTAATCCGGAAGAGACGTGTTGAACAACCACACTTGTGAAAATTTTGGCAACCAGCAGCCTGGCCCAATCCAGAAATATCCGAGTCCATTGTTCGTTGTCAGCGTCTATTTTTAAGTGTCTATTTTTAAATCTGAATATCACATTGTGCGGCTGACATGTCATCATCAATCAATTGTAACTACCCAACCTGTGAAAACATCATCCGGTCACAGGCTGCAGCAGAACGTCTATTCTTCCGGTGATCTTATGAAGGCCGTGGATTTATACAACCCCCTCATTAAAATTAAAAAGAGAAGGATGCGACTGTCAGCCAAGGCCCAGCATGACCTACATGTGTCTAGTGAGGATGAAGGTAACAATCTATCTACTACAACAATGGACCGGTTGACATTATCCGGCATTCTAGTATTTGACATCTTGCAGCCAGGGCACGATGAGCGCACTTACAACAACCCTTTGATGGATTGTTCAAGCATGGGTGAATGTGAGTTCATCTCATGTGTAGCAAAGACCATTCACATTACCTTTGAAGACCTGGATGTCCTGTCTGCTCATGACCAGTTGGGGGATGGGAATGGATTGAAGGCGGTCCACTTCCAAACTGAGGGTGACCACCGGTCATTGGACTTGGGTTTTCCTGCGTCAGATGACAACCGGATAACCGACACTTGCAACCACCCACAGCCAGACATCTTGGATATGCAATTCCCCACCATGTCTGACGATGAACAGTCACATGACGAGATGCTGGAATTAGGATTTCCACCAGAGTCGGACGTCGAAGATGTGCTAGATTTGGGGTTTGATATTGACATCAGTGATTCAGCCAGAAACACAGATGGGGCTCTGGAGATGGGGTTCAACATCGATGTTAGTGATCCAGCCGGACACACAGATGGGGCACTGGAGATGGGCTTCGACACCAATGATATCACGCCGGATGACAACCCTCTGGAGATGGGTTTTGATGTGGATCCGGCACAATTTGACCTGGATCGATCTTGTAAGCCTTCCTGTTGCTTCAGATATTGTACTGACTGTTGAAATTCAGTTGCTGTCATTTGACCGGATCCCATTGGATTTGTGCTGTGTGCGTTGACCGGCCTGGATTTCTTGACCGGTAGGCGATTTTTGACAGGTTTTGACTTTGGAGGTGGCGATGTGCCATTGTCGTCATCATCGTCCTTCTCTTCGTCGTCATCCTTATCTTTGTCATCATCCTTATCTTTGTCATCATCCTTATCTTCATCATCATCCTTATCTTCGTCGTCATCCTTCTCTTCATCCTCACTACTCAATTCCTGTTCCACCCTCCCGGTGCGCTTTCTGGTATGTTTTTTCACCAGATTCTTGCGTCTCATGTCAGAACCCTTTCCGGAAGTTGCCTCTGCCGGTTCTCTCATCGTCTTATCGTCACCTTCCCAGCCTTTAAATTCAAAGGTTGGGCGAACATGGTCCTTCTGTCTTTGACACCACAATTCCAACAGCCGGTCAGCGTCAACCAACCGAATCTTTGACGGATCGTCAAGCTTCCAGCTGGTAGGTAAAAACTTGGCTGCAATAAAGTCCCCCTGAGCCTTCCTCACTGAGGCCCAAGGCACAGACGCCTTTGGTTGTTGGCTGCACAACCCTGAGAAATCGCCAGTCAGTTGATCAACTCTCCAGACACATCATTTGTGAAACTGACTGTAGTGTTTTGTGAGGAATGTCCTTATAAGACGCTTTTTACTCTCGAGGTTCAGCTCTTTCATGTCCGGTATGACTGGAAGCCCATAGCTATCCACCTCCAAAGGATATTTGTCCTTCTTTTTGCCTTTCTTCCTGCCTTTTTTCGCCTCCCCCTCACTATCGTTGTCATCATTATTCAGGTCAACATCTGAGTTCACCCCATGTCGCATAAGTACTTGGCTGAATGTTGCAAGATTGTCAAACAGAAGCTCACCGAACTCTTCTCCAGTGTAGGCATTCCACTCTGATAACATGGGCTTCCAGTCCTTCATATCGGTAAAACTATTGCCCTCCAACTTTTCATTGAAGTTGATTCTTCCGACCGGATCAGGATTCATTTACCGGTTGAGTGTGAACTGGAACTCACCCATTGATACGCACTTCGTCCTCCTCTTTCCATGCCGATAATATAAAAATTCTCATACCGGCCTGCTTCCACAACTTGGACGCCAGGTCCTTCATCAAACCGGGTGCTTTCTTCTTTGCAAAGTCCACCTGGACAGCTGCAGGAGGAGTCTTGGCAGACCACTCAATCGCAGTGTTCTGAGCTTCCTCCAGCTCCTCTTTAGATAGACCGGCCATGACTGCAGTGAGTGTTGTCTGATATCTTTCAATAAAAGTCTTTGATCCTGGCATCGCTCCGGTCTTTTCGATGATCTCCTCCTTGCGCAGTTGTTCTATGACCATCCGGGAAGTCCATTTCTGACCCAACTTGCTGGCCTTCTTTTTTCGAGTCTTTTCAGATCTCCGGTTATATAACCAGTCCCGGTACATCTCAATACATTATGATAAAAGTCAGTCACCGTGCATCAAATTTGAAGTTCAACCGCTCACATATTTTCTGTTCTTCAATGACCGGTCATCCATAGCAGGGGCATGCACCTTTGCCTCTTTTATGACTGCCTTCAGAATCTTTTTTCTATCGTCGGCAGCGGCTTCCTTCCATTCTTCTAGGTGGGATTTTAAGACCAGCACCTCTTCCTCGGTCAATTTCTTCTGCTTGGTCTTTTGTGGGCTGTCGACTGATGAGTTGGACCGGGGCATGGTAAAGCAGTTGAGGAGCAGTTGATGTCTTGGTAAAAGAAAGGATGAGTATCCTCACAAATGACTTTGGAGGCCAACATAAATGTGCATACAAACAGCCGGTGTCTGGAAGATCAAACAAGAAGCCTGTTTGCGTCCATAGAGTGGGTTATTGGGTTTGAACTGTTCTCTCAGAGCATGTTTTGCAATGCCAGTGCCCTCGACTGAAGGATAATCAATGTATTCACTTTGCCAGACTCATCAATCATCCAATCAAAAGAAGCGTGTATTACTGCCAAACCCTCTTAATTAACTGAATTACTTGTCTAAGACCAACACTCCGGAACACTGGCTAGACAAGTATTTGAACCTCAAAATGTAACCTCCGGTCGACGTACTTTATCAAGTCAATTGTCATCTAACTTGAACATGAAATCCATGCGACTTGTGTCAATGGCAGGATTGTGGTGTTTGTGAGATGATGCAACTATGGCAACCCTCGGTGACTCCAACCTTAATATATCCCAACTGGAGATAATATTACAAGATCATCACAGCAACAATGCGGTAATACCGACCGTTCAAACCATTCGGAGTCTGGACAACACCGGATCAATTGGTCCCTTGATGAATGATCGGGTAGTTCGATGACTAACAAGGGAAAATGTGGTAATCTCAACGGTTCAAATCGCCCGGAGTCCGGAAAATTGATGGAAGGCACCCGAGTCAAGTGTTCAGCATACTTATCCTGTCCAGTTGTGGCATCAACATGCAAAAGACCAAAGAAAAGGGAATCACATACACCCCTCCTACGAAGAAACGATTGCCTCAGCTGTATAAGCTCAAGGAAACAACTACAACTAGAGGATCCAGGTCATCTTGGGTGAAAGATTCATGGGCTCGGAAAACACGGTTGGTAACATCATCACTGACAAAATCAACCTTGAAGCATATATCTGGGTCCCCTCACTTGCTGTATGAAGGCGCCGATTTTGACTTTGACCAAGGTGACATCCCACAGCCTAAATTTCCGAAATCTCTGGCAAGCAACAGTCGTCTTCATTTCCAGAGTCTGGGTCTGACCGGATCACACAGAGTCAGAATGCATATCTCCGGCAATGGAAATGCAAGTTCAAGGACTACATAAATTCACTCATGGTCAGAGAAGCCCCTCCACCTGACCGACTTTGTTCAGTCTGCAAGAAGGATGGGGTGTATAGATGTCATGGCTGTTTCAACGAGCCACTCTTTTGCACAGACTGTTGCAGAATTCAGCATCAATAACATCCATTCCATCGCATCAGTCAATGGACTGGATCATTTTTTCAAGAAACTTCACTCCTTAAAGTTGGCCTGCACATTCACCTTGCTCACGACGGCACTCCATGTCCCAGCAGCAGCACGGATTACTCATCTGATGTCTTTCAATGGTCAGACACCGATGATGATATAGATGACGATTATCCAGAGGGACCTTTCATTCCACTGGTCAGAGACCCGGATCAGCCGGCGATAACTATAGTAGACAAGTCCAGTGTTCACTCCCTTTCCATATGTTATTGCCACTGCCCCGGTGCTCTCAGCCGAGACATGCAGCTTTTTCAAGCCGGCTTGTTCCCAGCATCTTTCACCAGACCGAAAACTGCCTTCACATTCGCCGTCTTGGACGACTTTCTGTTAGACAATCTCAAGTGTGGTACATCAGCCATGAATTACTACAGCAAAATTCGCAGACTAACCTCAAGCATCTTTCCACTGATGGTTCCGGTGAGCTGAGTTTCACTTGGTGCATTATCTTCCGGTCATTAAAGAACAATATCCGTAGGATCGCTACAGAGAGCTCATGAGAGCTGCCAGGCAGTGGCGACAATGCAAGCTTTACAAGTGGCATGGATTTGCCCACAAAGATGACCAGCCGAAGGACGGCGATCTCGCCCTATTTTGCCCGGCATGTCCACAACCGGGTATAAACTTGGACCTGTCTACCGGTACGGTCACCCAGTCAGACGATACACCTTCCTGGCTCATGACTAGATATTTGGTCATGGATGGAAATTTCAAAGCCGAGCACATGCATCCGGTGAATCCATCCGACGAAGTATCATTAATGGATGGTCTGGGATTCATGGTCTCCGATGATAGATACAAGAGCCATTTAGCCATTGCTCGCGACCATGTCCAAAGGTCAGATTGTAATAATCACCGAGCAGTTAATCAAGCAAACGCCTCACGGCAAAGGCTGGAGGCCACCGGTATAGGAGGATGTGCATGTGCACGGCATGGATGTTTTGTCCCACACTCCATGGTGGACTTTCAGAAAGGCGAAAGGTTCGTACATATTGCATCCGGTCGCATCAATCGCTGATCTTACAACTCTAACCCGGAATGATCAGGCAGATTATAGGGCTTTTTTGTAAGTTGGTTCACTTTGGGTACCCAAATGGTACTCTTTTTCAAATTCAATGTCCCAACTGGCACGCAAACCAGTTGGGCACATGTCAGTAAGTACTATATACACATAGCAATGAATGATTTTAATGTTATTATACGGGTATACTAAGCAAGAAAAGCTCAACACAATAGTCAATCAGTAAGGCATCAACACATGTGCCCAACTGGTTCATGATCCAGTTGGGCACCCACACACCCAGACCAAGAAGTAGATGGACATCTGCCCAACTGATGTATGATCCAGTTGGGCACATGTATGTACATAAATAACTTAACCAAAAATACATTAAATTAATAACAAATTATCTAATTAATTGATTGGATCATTCTATTAATATTGACCAATAGATCAAAGTACTGATAGTCGAATAGAGTTTGCATCAAAAGAAGCCAAAGGTCGAGGGGAAGGAACATGAGGCACTTTAGGGCTGGGCAGAGGAGATCAATATACCCATTGGACTTGATCAGTGAGACGATTTTTACCTACCCTGATCTCCTACAACTGCACTTGACATGCCTCGGAAAGGGAAACAAAGTGCTTCAGAAGGAGTGAGTCAAATAAAAGGATAACATAGCGATGATTACTGACAGTAGCAGAGTAATGCGTTCAAAATGGACACTCGGCCTGTGATGCCCACTACCACGGTACCGAGCAACAAGCTTGCAAGACAAACGCAGCAGATGGACAAGGCCATTCGCACCGCTCAGATCGGTGTTGGCAAGTTAAACATTTTAAAAATCACTAACAAACTGAAATTCAGGACCTACAATGAGTGGCCTCAAAAGTCCACTGAGGTCAATAAACTGATAACATCATTCGAGATGAATGGGCATCAATGGTTCAAGGAAGAAAACGCCCTAGCCATTGTGATCAAGTCAAATTGAATCCGCAACCTAGAGGATCTGCAGGGCGAATGGGACGACGCTGACAACCTCAATGAGGTCAAATTTGTCAATGAAGATGCTCTGTTGATGGCGTCAGGGCAGCACCGAGTTGCTGCACTAAGGAAAATGGGGGAAGGTTATTCTATCCCTGTTTTTGTAAGTACCTTAGGGTTAATCCATGGTTATGGCATGCCCAAGACCCTCATGTTGCGCAAATATGCAAATGTCAGATTTGCGTGAAACCAACACCCAGTCAATCTTGTAACCCTCATATTGCGCAAATATGCAAATGTCAGATTTGCGTGAGATCCAACACCTAGTACACATTATAACCCTCATATTGCGCAAATACACAAATGTCAGATTTGCGTGAGATCCAACACCTAGTACACATTATAACCCTCATATTGCGCAAATACACAAATGTCAGATTTGCGTGAGATCCAACACCTAGTACACATTATAACCCTCATATTGCGCAAATACACAAATGTCAGATTTGCGTGAGATCCAACACCTAGTACACATTATAACCCTCATATTGCGCAAATACACAAATGTCAGATTTGTGTGAGATCCAACACCTAGTACACATTATAACCCTCATATTGCGCAAATATGCAAATGTCAGATTTGTGTGAGATTCAACACCCAGTGAATCTTGTAACCCTCATATTGCGCAAATACACAAATGTCAGATTTGTGTGGAATCAACACCCAGTGAATCTTGTAACCCTCATGTTGCGCAAATATGCAAATGTCAGATTTGCATGGATCCACACCCAATAAACCTCACATATTACACAAATATGTACATTTGTGTGAAACCAATATCAAGTTAATCTTTGTGACTTATATTGGTGCAAATGGAATCAGTCACTGGAGTCAGTCAGGTCAGTCTGGACTCTGGAGAGTGGGTTATTATGTAAGGTTGAGATTTCAATAATACAGCAGTCAGTCAGGTCAGTCTGGACAGAGCTGTAAGTAGATCATTTATAGGGTCAAAATAGAAATAGGTTTCAAACTTGAAAAAAAATAACTTCTTCTGGGCTGGTACATATCATGGAGGGCACTTCCAGGAATGATATGAGCCACCAATCAAGAAAATCGGCGGTTCGGTTATGGAGATATGGTCGAAATACTCACTTTTGAGCCCCCTTGACATATCTCATTATTGTCGACCTCCGGATGCTCTGGGACCATTCCCAATCGATTCATAAGCCTCAAATACCCTAGGACAGATGTTTGCAGTATCGGTATTGAGGCAGAACACCAGTATAGTCACATATAGGAGGTCAGGAGGGGGGGGAGGACCCTGTATATCTCAGGAACATGATTTTTCCAGCCAAATCTGGCTCGACCATCGTGTTCAGAGGGCTCAAGAACCCCCAGGAAAAATACTCCTGAAGGACAGGCAAGTCATATGAAGTCTAGAAAAATCGATCTTTGGGTGGGGAAGCATGGCAGTGGTGGTCAACTTTGGAACATGATTTTTAGAGCAAAATCCGGCTCGACCAACGTGTTCAGGTGGTTCAATACCCTCTAGAACGAGTCCTATATGAAGCCAGACAAGTCATATGAAGGCTAAACAAATCAATCTTTGGGTGGGGCACCATGGCACTGGTGGTCAACTTTGGAACATGATTTTTAGAGCAAAATCCGGCTCGACCAACGTGTTCCTATGGTCCAATAACCTTTAGAATGAGTCCTAGCTAAAGCCAGACAAGTCATATGAAGGCTAAACAAATCAATCTTTGGGTGGGGCACCATGGCAGTGGTGGTCAACTTTGGAACATGATTTTTAAAGCGCAATCGGGCTCGACCAGCGTGTTCAGATGGTCCAATAACCTCTAGAATGAGTCCTAGTTAAAGCCAGGCAAGTCATGTGAAGGCTAAACAAATCAATCTTTGGGGGGGCACCATGGCATTGGTGGTAGTCAACTTGGACATGATGATATATGATTTTAAATAGGTTCGGTTAAAGAAGTGGTTATGTTGAGGCATTTTATTTTGTGAGATAAATACAATCACGTGCCAGGCGGGCAAATCAGTCTAAAATTCTTAAAGATCAACAGAAAATAAGGCTAGATAAATAAAAACATGTCATAAACACACATTGAATAACTATCAGCTAAGATAATACATAATGTATTGAAAAAACAAGTGCAATCAAGCAACATGGTAGACAGATCCGCCATCGCCACTGTAGCGACAGCGGAGTAATATTCAAGTGTAAGTCAACAATAATAATGTCAGGTATTCATTATCCCCGTAACTGTAGCGAGGCGGAGGGTATCAGTGTAAGTATATAATATTATTCCGCGTCGCCACTGTAGCGACCGCGTGAGAATAATAGAACCAACTCTTTACATGCAATAGACGCAAACAACAAGTCACGTGCTAAATCACGTGATGCTCGCGGACCTAAAACTTAGAACCATGAGGCAAAGTAATGAAGAAACCAGGATCGATGAAAGATCATCGATAGAACGAACCACCATCATCCAGCGATCTGCAATCGGATTACACAGTCTGCTACCGATGGCTGGGAAGAAGAAAACCGGAGGAAGAAATGCTGATAATGCAGGAGTAAGTGATCAATTGAGATGAAAATAGAAAAGAAGACTAACATACTGATTCCCTGTACCTAATGGCACACAGGAGTCTAGTGCCTCACCGCTACACTTGGATACGAGGCCGATCCAAGCGGTAAAGGCAGAGAACGATGTTGGGCAGGAGATGCAGAAACTGGACACGCAGTTAGCGAAATGCAGAGCAGGCGTAGCGTGGATCGACCTACTTAAGATGGCGAAGCGACTCAAATTCGGCGTGTACAACGATCGCGCGGAGAACAAGACGGAGAGGAACAAGCTAATTGCGTCGTTCCAGAAGGCCGGAATTGTATCGATGAGAGAAACATCTGTGATTCCGATCATCGTCGACATGAAACGTTTGAGGAGTGGACTAACCTTGTCGTCAGATTTCACCGAACCCGAGAAAATACGAGAGCTTGATCTCGTTGATCGCGACGAAATCGTAGTCGCATCTGGGCAGCACAGACTGTCCGCGTTACAAAAATACAATCAAAGTCTTGAGGATGAGTACGCCGCGCTCGAGAAGAAATGGGAGAAGATCGCCTCGTTGAAAAACGTGACGACAGAGCACGTTACGCAGTGGAACGAGATACGCGAGGAGATGGGTGTCATCCTCGGGAAGCTCGACAATATAGGGAAGTGGGGCGTCATCGTCTATAATAAAAGTAAGTCTTCGTTGTATCAAACGTACCGTAAAGTTCCGCGGTGTCGACAGTAGCGACTGCGGAATTCTTGAAGTTAAGTCTACAAGCTGATTAGTATTTGCAGCGCTCCTGTTGGCAAAAGGGGATGTGTTAGCGTCGCACCTCAGTCGCAATAGTACCTTGCATGAGTACAAGGAGACAGAGGAGGAAGTACTTATCACGATTTTCAGACAAATGCTTGCCAAATTCAAGGACCCGGAAGAAGAGGGCGATCCCAATGAACAGGTGACGCTGTGCCTGCACGAGTTGAAGCGCACGCAGGAGAAGAACGCGCGTCTGCAAAAGGTGCTGGTGAACGACTCATTGTGCGTGCTGCTTGCGACGCAGCTTCTACGGATGGGCCTCCACTTCCGACACCGGCGGGAATTCTCGGTGACTTGGCTAGCTAAGTCGATGGATGTGTGCATGGGGGTGAGTGTCTGTGCATTGTCAGTGGCAAGCAGTAGACACTGACCGGAGTAAACTGACAGGTGTTTGTCGCGTGGATCAACACGCGATGCACGACATTGAAACGATTGGCGTCGGATGAGCCGTTCCCGGATTTCAAAACCGTCGAGAAGCTACTCGACGATGTCGAACAAGGCGACGAGGAAGCCCAGAAGCAGGTGAAGAAGCTGCGCGAGACGATCGAGGGATATGCCGAAGAGGAGGAAGGAGACATTTCGATCTGGGGTGAAGTCTTGGAGAAAGTTGATTCTCAGGTGAGGGAGACTTTCCGCGACTCACAGAAAAGCCTTGGGCGTATGACGCCGGAGTATGTCATGCAGTTGAGCACTTACAGGGAGGGAGTCTTAGCGGTCCTGCGAAAAACATGGCTGGGGGGGAACGCAGGTCGAGGGAAAGACAACATGATCATCAGGCGTCTGGATTCTGTCATGGCGCGCGTGCTGCTGGTGTTGACGCCAGACGTGAATGCCGATACCGCGCCCGAACCGCTGCTAGGAGGGATGATGTTAGATTATGCATGGGATTATTTTCAGACGGTGAAGATCGGTATAGCGGAGGTGAGATGAACTTACACAAGATGGGACAAGGAGTAGACTGACTTACTGCATATAGATTTGTCGTTGGTTCGAGGCGTTGCTGGATTCGTGGAAGTTGTTGCATCCGAAGGTCCACACGATGGACGACTGGTCCACGGTGATGTTGAACAACATCAAGAACGACCCACGCTTCAGGGATGTCGACGTGAGACCTGAGGTAAGTACCATCCGACACGAACTGCTCAAACGGTAACACTCACTGATGAACATGCGCAGATCACGAACATTATCTGGCAGTACCGAGATTCGTTAGTAATGCGTCTGAACAATCAGATGACGAAAGTCAACCGGAGGCTTCCTGCTCGGCCCAAGGATAGGAAGGCGTTCGATATCATGGCCGCAGCGTTGCCAGACAGCCAGAAAATCTCCAGCAATGCTCTGGAGCAGTTGGTGGGCTCCAGGCGACGAGCAACGACTCCTCACGCTAAAACGAGAAGTATGATGGGAGAGACGCTAAAGGTCACCGGTATGATGGCCCTGCATGTGACTTCGTGGGATTGGCTCCACTCCTCCCTGAAGAACGGAAACAGGGACATCTTACCGTGCATCAACGCTATCACGATGGAGAACATGTACATGCAGAAATACCGCCCGGAGTTGTTAAGAGATGGGCCTATTGGAGCGCTGCGGAGGCTCTTGGAGGTGTGTCTCGCTTCACGTGCGACGAAACAGCAGGTCTATGTGAATGGCAAGCTGGTGACTGGGAAGGTGTGGAAATGGTGGGATGATATCCTACTGGACGCCAGCCAACACGACACGACGAAGGTCATGCAAAGCATCAAGAACAAATTTACGGTCAATCAGCACCAAACACAGGAGAAGCTTGCCCTCGAGACGGTGGATAGGGACATCATCACCAAGACCGTCAACTCCATCACCAACTTGGCGTTATTGAAAGTAACAGGAAGCTCGCACAGCGACTTGTCTACTGACATCACGAGGCCGTTGGCATTACTGGTGGCGGTGAGTTTACATGTAGTACATGTTCCGCGGTCGCTACTGTAGCGACCGCGGAACATGTACATTTTGATTATGTGTGACACTCACTATGCACGTATGTCATCGCAGGGCATGCAGTTGAATAGCTCAAGACTTCGCCTCCGTCATTTATGCAAGGACAATGAAGCGATGTTCGATGTCGAAACACAAGTCGAAGATCTTCAAATCCAACTCATCGAAGGAGTCGAAGATGAGTACACCACGGTAAGTTCCCCGATTTCCCACGTTGCACTCATGTATTTATGCTCACCTGACTGAATACTTTATTCTCTCCAGGGCTACCCTGACGAGTCGCTTGCCTTAGAGAAGCTCTCAGAGCCTGCCACTGTGCCTCAAGAAAAGTCGAAAGGCAAAGGTAAAGCCAAGGCAAAGGCAAAGGGCAAGGGCAAACAAAAGGCTGCCTCCATTCCATCCAACGACGAGGCCAGTAGTCCCTCCCCTGAGCTCTCTATTCCGGCGTCAGACAACACCATTACTTTGCCCAACCCTACTCCTACTCCTGTGCTCAAATCAGGCTGTTGTACCGAAGCCGCGTCCCGTTCCACGCAAACCACAGCCAGCCTTCCCCAACTCTTGTGCCCGACTCGTCTGACAACGATGAGGACACCGCAGGCCCGAGTGCTAACCCTCCTCAAGGCAAGACTAACACTGACAATAGCACCAAGGAATCTGCTGGAGATCTCGGTGCTTCACAACCACCGGTTGTCGTTTCTGACAAAGGTATATAATCCCTCCCGTGATAACTGCATTTAACTTCACTAACGTTATCGACTTTGTAAAATGTTCGCCAGATGTCGATCATACGCCGTCAGAAGCTGTCGCCTCGCCTATCATCCCGACGTCTAGTGACGGCCTCTCCCAAGCAATCGATGACAACTCAACGGCCCCCAACGCTGACCCTACTCCCCGGTCTACACCGTATACTGGTGGAGTGGATATGATTGATAATTCCGCAGATGCTACCAGTTGCGACTGCGGACTCAGGGGATAGCATTCATGCGTTTTAACCATTGTATATATGTTCAAATTGACTCTTTTACAGCTCGTGTCTCTACTCCTGTTGCCGCGGTGGCTACAGTTGCCACCGCGTCTCCTATCGGCACTCAAGGTGTGTTGTTTACATTTTATTCTACATTTGGTCACATACAACGTGCTGTTAGACTTTTCCTCCAACACTTTGCCTCCTCTCACTCCCTCGCCGTCTGATGCGGGTGGTCCAGGTTGGGGCACTGGAGATACCCAGTGGTTCGAAGACGAAGCTCGTGGGGTGGATGCTGACACTGATCCCCGGGAGATGGATGATGACGATGATCCCCGTGATGCTAGTACGCCGTCGCTACTGTTGCCACCGCGGAATTTTACGCTTCTTTCTGACATCTTTTTAGCGTATGTTCCTACACAGGAGTCCGCGCAGAATTCCTCGCCGCCACAGATGATGCACACCCTTAGAAGCGGTACATCTTTTATTTTGTTTGATTGTTTCTCACTCATAACCTAACCCTTTCAGAACGCCCTGTTGACGTGCTCCCTCCTCCTGCTGCCCAAGCGTCGCTATCGCGGGCTCAGACTGATACCTCCTCGCAGGCAGGTCCGTCTACTGCGTACAAACGTTCTCGCGCTGCCACCGGTACGCAATACCTCCCCTCTTTTCATTCATTCTCGTATTAATCCCTCCTCTTCATTTCATCTGTGTTCCCATTTTGCTACGCCTGCAGGTGCATCATCCGCTTCCTCAACATCTGGCCGTGGCAAGAAACAGAAGAAGAAGGCCAAGACTGCCAGTTCATACCGCCCTGGTGTAGACCCCGATGATGAGCTTACCATCATTCCCACCGTCTAGGTGTCGCCCTTTGCAGTTGTTTTGTTTCAATCGTTTACGCATGCTTTCCATTGGTTCGCCTATGTACAATGTACCGTGTCCGCATGTAGTGTGTTTCAATCAAGTTGAGAATGTCGTTGTGTCCTCCGCTTCCGCGTCTGACTGCGAATTCATTCGGTCTGCTGTTTCACTGTCAGTGTGTGCCTGCTGCTGTGATCTTAGCTCTATATAATTTCCTCTATGCTACTTCCTCCGTCTAGCAATGTATACGTGCCGCTACAATACTAATGTGAATCACATTCCATCAATGTCCTTGCATGACCGTTCAATTATTTCGCACCATGTGCACCTCTCATTAAGTCTATAATATAACAGCCGTTCCACCGTGCTTTCGGTCTATATCTCAAATTCAACCCTTTATCCATCTGAGTCTCATTGGTTAGTGATCGCTTCGTCCGTTCAGACACATATGAACCGTAACATCGGTCTTTCTCCTTCTATCAGTGGGATTTAGCATTTCTGAGCACACTATCATAAACATGCTATCACTAACTTATAGGGTCAAAATAGAAATAGGTTTCAAAGGGTTGATAGAGGATGGTAGGATTGCCAGGATGACCGCTCAGTGGTTGAGACCCTAACCTTATCCTAGGGTTTAATTTACGGCGACGACTGCCTTATGTGGACGCCCTAACCCTAATTTTGCGTGGGAATATGGTCGAGGAGGGTGGCTGCCTCCTACACTGACAGCAGTCCCCAATGGGAGCCGCTCTCATGGTGAGGAGATGAGAAACGCACCTGCAGATTGTGTGGCTCCCAATGGGACCCGCGTTCATTGTCAGTAGATCAGCAATGATAACATACCTGCAGACAGTACGGTCCCCATTGGGACCCGCCCCTGTTGTGGGTTGATATTGCACATATGTGTGCAGCAAGTGCGGTCCCCATTGGGACCCGCATGTGTTGTGAGGAGATGAGACACCTGCCTGCAGAGAGTGTGGTCCCCAATGGGAGCCGCGTCTGTTGTGAGGAGATAGATAACCACCTGCAGAGAGTGCAGTCCGTAGATGACAGAAACACATGTAGGGTGTGCGGCTCCCATTGGGACCCGCGTGTGTTATATGTAGATTAGAAAATACCTGCAGCAAGTGCGGCTCTCATTGGGAGCCGCGTGTGTTGTCAGTGGATAATGCATACCTGCAAAAACTGCGGTCCCCAATGGGAGCCGTGTGTGTTGTCAGTGGATAATGCATACCTGGAGAGAGTGCGGTCCCCATTGGGAGCCGCATCTGTTGTCAATGGATAACGCATACCTGCAAAAACCATGGTCCCCAATGGGAGCCGTGTGTGTTGTCAGTGTATAACACAGACCTGCAAAAACTGTGGTCCCCAATGGGAGCCGCGTGTGTTGTCAGTGGATAATGCATACCTGCAAAAACTGCGGTCCCCAATGGGAGCCGTGTGTGTTGTCAGTGGATAATGCATACCTGGAGAGAGTGCGGTCCCCATTGGGAGCCGCATCTGTTGTCAATGGATAACGCATACCTGCAAAAACCATGGTCCCCAATGGGAGCCGTGTGTGTTGTCAGTGTATAACACAGACCTGCAAAAACTGTGGTCCCCAATGGGAGCCGCGTGTGTTGTCAGTGTATAACACAGACCTGCAAAAACTGCGGTCCCCAATGGGAGCTGTGCGTGTTGTCAGTAGACAATGCATACCTGCAAAAACTGCGGTCCCCAATGGGAGCCGCGTGTGTTGTCAGTGGATAATGCATACCTGCAAAAACTGCGGTCCCCAATGGGAGCCGTGTCTGTTGGCAGTGTATAACACAGACCTGCAAAAACTGCGGTCCCCAATGGAGCCGTGCGTGTTGTCAGTAGATAATGCATACCTGCAAAAACCATGGTCCCCAAGGGAGCCGTGGTGTGTTGTCAGTGTATAACACAGACCTGCAAAAACTGTGGTCCCAATGGGAGCCGCGTGTGTTGTGAGTGGATAATGCATACCTGCAAAAACTGCGGTCCCCAATGGGAGCCGCGTGTGTTGTGAGTAGATCACACATACCTGCAGAGACTGCGGTCCCAATGGGAGCCGCGTCTGTTGTGAGGAGATAAATAAACACCTGCAGAGACTGCGGTCCCCATGGGAGCCGCGTGTGTTGTGAGTAGATACACATACCTGCAGAGACTGCGGTCCCCAATGGAGCCGCGTCTGTTGTGAGGAGATAAATAACAACCTGCAGAGACTGCAGTCCCCAATGGGAGCCGCGTTGTTGTGAGTAGTTTAAACACCTACCTGCAGGGTGTGCGGCTCCCATTGGGACCCGTGTGTGTTGTAAGTAGATTAGCAAAATACCTGTAGCAAGTGCGGTCCCCAATGGGACCACGTCTGTCATGAGTAGATTAGAAATATACCTGCAGAAACTGCGGTCCCCAATGGGAGCCGCGTCTGTTGTGAGTGGATAATACACATACCTGCAGAGAGTGCGGTCCCCAATGGGAGCCGCGTCTGTTGTGAGTAGATAGATGAACACCTGCAGAGAGTGCGGCTCCCATTGGGACCCGCGTCTGTTGTCAGTGGCCAACAACAAACCTGCAGAGAGTGCGGCTCCCATTGGGACCTGCGTCTGTTGTCAGTGGCCAACAAAAAACCTGCAAAAACTGCGGTCCCCAATGGGAGCCGCGTGTGTTGTGAGTAGATAACACACACCTGCAGAAACTGCAGTCCCCCATGGGAGCCACACCTGTTGTCAGTGGACAACAACATACCTGCAAAAACTGCGGTCCCCAATGGGAGCCGTGTCTGTTGTGAGCAGATCAATGAATGCCTGCAGAGAGTGCGGTCCCCATTGGGAGCCGCGTTTGTTGTGAGTAGTTTAAACGCCTACCTGCAGGGTGTGCGGCTCCCATTGGGACCCGTGTGTGTTGTATGTGGATTAGAAAAATACCTGCAGCAAGTGTGGCTCCCATTGGGACCCGCGTCTGTTGTCAGTGGTGAACAGACATACCTACACAGTGTGCGGTCCCCATTGGGAGCCGCTTCTGCTGTGGGCAGATAGCTAGACACCTGCAGACAGTGCAGTCCTCATTGAGACCAGCGTCTGTGGTGAGTAGATTAGACACCTACCTGTAGGGTGTGCGGCTCCCATTGGGACCCGCATCTGTTGTGGGCATGTAGAACAATACCTGCAGCAAGTCCGGTCCCCGTTGGGACCCGTGTCTGTTGTCAAGAGATGATACACATACCTGCAGAAACTGCGGTCCCCATTGGGACCCGGGTATGTTGTGAGTGGATAACATACATACCTGCACAGCGTGCGGTTCCTATTGGGAGCCGCGTCTGTTGTCAGTGGTGAACAGACATACCTGTGGAATGTGCGGTCCCCATTGGGAGCCGCGTCTGTTGTCAGTAGATTAGAAAGTGAGTGGATACCAGACACACCTGTAGGATATGCGGTCCCCAATGGGAGCCGCATCTGTTGTGAGTAAGTAAGAAACATACCTGCAGAGTATGCGGTCCTGTGTGGGATCTGCGTGCATTGTGAGGAGATCATACATGGACCTGCAAAGCGTGTGGTCCCCATTGGGACCCGGCTCTGTTGTTGTGAGCAGATCAGATAAATACCTGCACAGTGTGCAGTCCCCATTGGGACCCGGCTCTGGGGTGTGTAGATAACAATAATAGACATACCTGCAGAGCGTGCGGTGCCCATTGGGACCCGGCTCTGTTGTGAGCGGATAGCACACATCTCTGTAAAGCGTGCGGTCCCCATTGGGACCTGGCTCGGGTGTAAGCAGATCACAGACATACTCGCAGAATGTGCGGTCCCCAGTGGGACCCGGCTCTGTTGTGAGTGGGTGTCTCGCACCTCTGCAGAGTGTGCGGTCCCCATTGGGACCCGGCTCTGGTGTGAGTAGGTAATGATAACTGACATACCTGCAGAGTGTGTGGTCCCCATTGGGACCCGGCTGTGGTGTGAGTAGCTATCTCACTTCCCCGCAGATTGTGCGGTCCCCATTGGGACCCGCGTCTCTTGTGAGTGGATATCTCACATATCTGCAGTGTGTGCAGTGCCCATTGGGACCCGGCTCTGGTGTCAGTCAATATCTGACATACCTGACATACCTGTGTACGGTCCCCATTGGGACCCGGCTCTGGTGTGTGTAGATAACAATACCAGACATACCCGCAGATTGTGCGGTGCCCATTGGGACCCGGCTCTGTTGTCAGTGGATATCTCACATATCTGCAGAATGTGCGGTCCCCATTGGGACCCGGCTCTGGTGTGAGTAAATATCTGACAGACCTGACATACCTGCAGAGTGTACGGTCCCCATTGGGACCCCCGTCTGATGTGGGTACATCAGACGAATACCTGCACAATGTGCGGTCCCCAATGGGACCTGGCTCTGTTGTGACTGGATATCTCACATATCTGCAGAGTGTGCGGTCCCCATTGGGACTCGACTCTGGTGTGTGTAGGTATCTGACTTACCTGCATATTGTGCGGTCCCCATTGGGACCCGGCTCTGCTGTGAGTAGGTATCTGACTTACCTGCAGGGTGTGCGGTGCCCATTGTGAGTTGAGTTGAGTTGATATCACACATACCTGGGCAATGTGCGGTCCCCATTGGGACCCGCCTCCATTGTGAGTACATTAGACAAATACCGGCAGAATGTGCGGTCTGCGTTGGGGCCCGCGTCAGTTGTGAATAGATTGTAACACATACCTGCAGAGTGTGCGGTCCCCAATGGGACCCACGTCCATTGTGAGTTCATTAGAAAAATTCCTGTAGAATGTGCGGTTGCCATTGGGTCCCGTGTCTCTTGTGTATAGATAACCAACAACCAACACACCTGCTATGCGTGCAGTCCCCTGTGGGACCCGGCTCTGTTATGAGCAGATACACACCATGCTCGCAGAGTGTGCGGTTCCCAATGGGAGCCGCGTCTGTTGTCAGGAGATTACAATCATGCCTGCAGAATGTGTGATCCCCTTGTGGCACCCTCGCGTGTCGTCAGTAATTACCTGTTGTACGTGCGGTCCCCAATGGGACCCGTGTCAGTTGGGAGCAGATTAGAAACATACCTGTGGTGTGTGCGGTCCCCAATGGGACCCGTGTCCGTTGTCAGTGAAAAACACACATGCATGCATGGTGGGCATCCCCGTTGGGACCCATGTCTGTTGTCAATCGATAGTGCACGTACCTGCAGACATTGCAGTCCCCTCTGGGACCCGGCTCCGTTGTGAGCGGATATGATCAATACCTACAGAAAGTGCGGTCCCCAACGGGAGCCGCGTCTGCTGTGAGTACATCAGACAAATCCCTGCAGACAGTGCGGTCCCCATTGGGACCCGTGTCCGTTGTTGGTGGATTAGAGACATACCTACAGAGTGCGCGGTCCCCAATGGGACCCGGCTCTGTCGTGAGCACATACATACATACACACAATACCCACAGAGTGTGCGGTCCCTGTTGGGACCCGGGTCTGTTGTGAGTGGTCATACAGACATACCTCCGCGATGTGCGGTCCACTGTGGGACCTGCCTCTATTGTGGGCAAATACGATGTGCCTGTATATACGACGGTCCCCGATGGGAGCTGTGTGTTGTGAAGTAGATGTCACAAACATACGACACTCACACCCACACATGAGACGGTCCCCAATGGGAGCCGCCTCTGTTCTGAATCGATACAAACCTACCTAGGTGTCGGACTCTTCCCCGAGCGAGCCGCTGCCGTTCAGAGCAACTAGACAGCATCTGTAAGAATTACCGTCCCTTCAAGCTGTGCCCCCGTGGGTTTTCATGCGTTGGCTACGCAGATGTGAATGCTGCCAAGACAGCGCATGATATCCCATGTGGGTGATCAGCTATGTGCTTGTCATCCGTCAGATGATGAGATGTTGACATACCAGCGACACTGACGGGTCCCATTGGGAGCCGGCGAGTGTGTACTCTGCCACACGTCATTTTATCAGATACATACCTGCACAGTGTGCAGTCCCCATTGGGACCCGGCTCTGATGTGTGTAGATAACAATAACAATAACAGACATACCTGCAGAGCGTGCGGTGCCCATTGGGACCCGGCTCTGTTGTGAGTCAATAGCTCACATATCTGCACAGTGTGCGGTCCCCAATTTAAAGAGTTTTTTGTAAATAGGTTTGGTTAAGGATATGGTTTTGTTAGGGGTATGGCCTACTCAAACTCATGTGTGTGGGAGATGTAAGATGAAAATCACACATTACTGGTATAAAACATGTAAATATATGGTTGTTATTGATATACATGATGATATAAATGCTGGGTATTGTGTGCTTTGGCCTTCTGATCCAACCTGTAGTCACACCGGACAACACCAACACATGGACAAATGTATGTATTTGCTAGTGCATATACATGGAAATCCCAGATACAACATGTTCTCATGGCGTAAATAAGACCTCTTTGTATAATATCACACAAGTCAACATACAATCTATGGACGCACGCCAATACAACATGTTCTCATGGCGTATGTACACAGACGCCCATACAACATGTTCTAATGGCGTGTACACAGACGCCCAAACAATAGGGTACGTATAATCATAATCAAGAATAATATAATATAATATAATAGTCACGTGAGACTATATGATCATCGCGGACATCAATGATATTAATATCGCACGATGCTACAGTAAGGGGAAGGGCTAAGGGCTTGATATAATATGAGGGGTGGAGTCAAATTGATAGCGGATTCATAACTACAACAATGTCCACCAACACAACACCGTATATCTATATGTACATGCTATGGCTATATATTATATATAACATCGCACATTTTTTGGCCATTCTGACTATCTCATATCATGGAACACATCACTGGGATGCCATTGCACCAACTTTTAAGGAAATTGGTGGTCGGGAACATGAGTTGTGATCATTTTGCCGCCGACCATGTCTTGCTACCAAATATCTATATTGGGACACCATAACCATATTGGGACAGGCTAGAATCTTATCAGGATGGCTTTGCATGTATCACAGTCATGTAACTACATGATCTTGAACCAATTTTGCAATATCTTTGTCCAACATGGGTGGATGTAGGGGGAGGAGAAGACATACAGCATCACAAAAAATTATTGGGAATCCAAAACTTGGCCTATCATCTTCTGGGACCATTACAATGGTGGGGAGAAAGTCTTTTGGGTATTTGCTGATGTTCATGACCTCTGGTGTCTGACCACCCCTGACCTCCAGATGTACCAAGCCCACCACCTCACAAAAAATTCCTGGTGTCTCAAGACTTGGTCCATCATCTTCTGTGGCCTTTAACATGGTGGGGAGAAACTTGTTTGGGTGTTTGCTGATGTTTGTGACCTTGGGTGTCAGACCACCCCCTCACCTCCAGATGCACCAAGCTCACAGCCTCACAAAAAATTCCTGGTGTCCCAAGACTTGGTCCATCATCTTCAGTGACCTTCAAAATGATGGGGAGAATGTTGTTTGGGTGTTTTCTGATGTTTGTGACCTTGGGTATCAGACCACCTCCTCACCTCCAGATGCACCAAGCCCACAGCCTCACAAAAAATTCCTGGTGTCTCAACACTTGGTCTATCATCTTCTATGGCCTTTAAAATGGTGGGGAGAATGTTGTTTGAGTATTTGCTGATGTCTGTGACCTCTGGTGTCAGACCACCCCCTCACCTCCAGATGCACCAAGCTTACAGCCTCACAAAAAATTCCTGGTGTCCCAAGACTTGGTCCGTCATCTTCAGTGACCTTCATAATGATGGAGAGAATGTTGTTTGGGTGTTTTCTGATGTCTGTGACCTCTGGTGTCCGACCACCCCCTCACCTCCAGATGCACCAAGCCCACAGCCTCACAAAAAATTCCTGGTGTCTCAACACTTGGTCTATCATCTTCTGTGGCCTTTAAAATGGTGGGGAGAATGTTGTTGAGTATTTTCTGATGTTTGTGACCTCTAGTGTCCAACCACCTCCTGACCCCCAGGTAAACCAAGCTTACCATCTCATAAAAAATTCCTGGTGTCTCAACACTTGGTCTATCATCTTCTGTGGCCTTTAAAATGTGGGGAGAATGATGTTTGAGTTTTGATGTTGGACCTCTGGTGTCCAACCACCTCCTGACCCCCAGGTAAACTAAGCTTACCATCTCATAAAAAATCCTGGTGTCTCAATTCTTGGTCCATCATCTTTCATACCATCTCAGATGGTGGGGAGAAACTTTCTCTCGTTTTCTTTAGGGTAGGACCTTCAGGGCCAGACCATCCCCTGACCTCCAGATGCACCAAGCTTACCACCTCACAAAATATTACTGATGTCTCCACACTTGGCCCATTGTCTTCTGTGACATTTAAATTGGTGGAGAGAATGTTGCTTGAGTATTTGCTGATGTTTGTGACCTCTGGTGTCAAACCACCCCCTGACCCCCAGGTGAACCAAGCTTACCATCTCATAAAAAATTCCTGGTGTCTCAATTCTTGGTCCATCATCTTCTATACCCTTTAAAATGGTGGGAAGAAACTTTCTCTCATGTTTTCTTCAGGGTAGGACCTCCAGGGCCAGACCATCCCCTGACCTCCAGATGCACCAAGCCCACTGCCTCAAAAAAACTTCTTGAACTTTTGAAACTTGGCCTATCGTCTTCTGTGACATTTAGGATGGTGGGGAAAAGGTCGTTTGGGTCTTTGCTGATGTTTGTGACCTCTGGTGTCTGACCACCCCTGACCTCCAGATGCACCAAGCTTACCACCTCACAAAAAATTACTGGCATCTCAACGCTTGGTTTATCATCTTCTGTGGCCTTTAAAATGTTTGGAAGAAACTTGTTTTGCTATTTGCTACAGCATAGGACCTCTGGTGTCAGACCACCCCTGACCTCCAGATGCACCAAGCTTACCACTTCACAAAAAATTACTGGTGTCTCAACACTTGGCCCATCATCTTCTGTGACATTTAAATTGGTGGGGAGAATGCTGTTTGAGTATTTGCTGATGTTCATGACTTCTGGTGTCCGACCACCCCCTGACCCCCAGGTGAACCAAGCTTACCATCTCATAAAAAATTCCTGGTGTCTCAAAACTTGGTCTATCATCTTCTATACCCTTTAAAATGGTGGAAAGAAACTTGTTTTGCTATTTGCTACAGCATGGGACCTCTGGTGTCAGACCACCCCTGACCCCCAGGTGAACCAAGCTCATCAACTTACAAAAAATACCTGGCCTTTCAAAACCTCGTCCATCAGCTTCAGTGACCTTTAAAATGGTGGGGAGAAAGTTGTTTGTGTGTTCACCAAAGCATGGGACCTCCAGTCCAGACCACTTCCTGACCTTCAGGTGTACTACCTAACAAAAAATTCCTGCCCCTTTGAAACTTGGTCCATCATTTTCTGTAGCCTTTAAAATGGTGGGGAGAAACTTGTTTTCATATTTTCCTCAGTGTAGGACGTCTAGTGCCAGACCGCCCCTGACCTCCAGATGCACCAAGCTTACTACCTTACGAGGAATTCCTGCACTTTTGAAACTTGGTCCATCATTTTCTGTAGCCTTTAAATGGTGGGGAGAAACTTGCTTTCATGTTTTCTTCAGTGTAGGACTTCTAGTGCCAGACCACCCCTGACCTCCAGGTGCACCAAGCTTACTGTCTCATAAAAAATTCCTGGTCCTTCAAACCTTAGGCGGAAACACCAATGCAGTTCAACATTTGTTAGGCCCTCTTCCGTTGAATGGATATGGAGGGAGAGTAGCAATGGTAGCTCTGCAATTTTGAGGTTAGGAATGCAATGGAAGGTGTGAGTCGCAGCGATGTCGAGCCCCTGAAGGGCAGGAAACACTGGTTGGCCGGCGAGCTTCACGAGAGAGCCGTAGTCGTTCTTCTCATCAACTTGAATAGTGAGATGCATAAGCTTGGATGATGTTGCGAGGTGATAGAGCATTGAATCATTGATTAGGCTGCAGACAAGACTCTTTAAGTTGCGCCAGCTCTGGAACATGTCAGGGTGCATGTCCCTCATAGAGAGTTGCTGCCAGAGGTGATGTGATGAATAACATGTGGAAGAAGCATTGGGTCTAGATCATGTAGAATCAGCCATTCCAGTCTGGCATTGACCAGGGAACATAGGAGTGGTAGAGCATCTGCAGAATTATTTGACGTGTACCAAGCTTACCACCTTGCAAAAAATTCCTGGTCCTTCGAAACTTGGTGCATCGTCTTGAGAAACATTTACAATAATGGGGAGAAGCTTTTCTGGATGTAGGTTGATGTATAGGATCCCTGGTGTAAAAGTGTTCCTTCATCACCAGATGCACCAAGCTCACCACCTCACAAAAAATTGCTGGTGTCTCAACACTTGGTACATCATGCTCGCTGGCCTGTAAAATAGTGGAGAGAAACTTGCTTCCATGTTTTCTTCAGTGTAGGACCTCCGGGGCTGGACCATCCCCTCACCTCCAGATGCACCAAGCCCACCGCCTCACAAAAAATTCCTGGCCTTTTGAAACTTGGCTTATCATCTTTTGTGGCCCTCAGAATGGTGGGGAAAATGTTGTTTGGGTGTTTTCTGATGTTTGTGACCTCTGGTGTCAGACTATCCCTGACCTCCAGGTGCGCCAAGCTTACTGTCTCATAAAAAATTCCTGGTGTCTCAAAAATTGGTCCATCATCTTCCATACCCTTGAAAATGGCGGGGAAAACTTGTTTGGATGTTTGCTACAGTGTAGGACTTCTGGTGTCAGACCCCCCCCCTGACCACCAGGTATACCAAGCTTATCACCGCATAAAAAATTCCTGTTCTTTCAAAACTTGGTCTGTCAACTTCAGTGACATTGAAAACATCGGGAAGAAACTTCATTTTGTCTCTGCTGATGTTCGGAATCTCTGATTAAGGGCCCTTTTTGTAAGTAGGTTCGGGTTAGACAGAGGTTCGCCAGCCTTTTTGGTGGGGTGCAGCGCATCTAGATTTGAGTCTGGATGCGTGTCATCCACACGTGACTGCCTTTTGAGTGGGGTGCAGTGCATCCAGACCTGAGTCTGGATGCATGTCGTCCACACATGACCGAAATGTCAAGCATGGAGCGCATCCAGACTCAGGTCTGGATGCGTGTGGTCCACACATAACTGATATCTCAGGTGTGGGGCACATATAAACCCAGTTCCATATGTTGTGCATATAGACCAAGATCTGTATAAGTGCACATAGATCAAGATCTGTATAAGTGCATATCTAGATCGAGATCTGGATGTGTGTTCTGTCTCCTCCTGTAGACAGTAACTTTGTTGTCAACAAATACATACAAATTTTCAGGCATACATGCGCAAATAGATTCACATCTAGCTGCGCGTTTTTTTCCCACACCTGTAGATAGCATGAAAATAGAATAGAATGTATATAGAGAATATATGTAGAGAACACAACATGAGATGTATGTATATAGTCGACCTATAGAAAGAAGGTATATGCATATTATGTCGTGCATGCGTGACATGTAGACCTGGTGCAACATGTTGCATGTGCACACACATCCAATCCAGTTCTGTATGTCGCACATGTAGATCCAATTCTACATGCGCGACATACAGAACTGGATCTAGATCTATGCCTGTGTCACAGGTTTGATCCGATCAATGCACGTTATATCTATATTTATCGACCAGTAGAATTAAATATGATTAAACTTTATGCTATGAGAATCATCGGAGGGCGAGCTGATCCATCAAGTGGAGAGATCGATAAAAGATAGTGCTGTAACATACTTTTCCACCATCTCAACAACCCACAATGCCACCACGCAAGGGGAAAAAGAAGGCAGATGCCAATGATCCTATTCCTGTGAGTGTTGTGGACCCATCATCGACGTACATATGGCTAACTAACTCACCAAGCCTGCAACCACTTCCAATCTGAACACTGGTGACTTGTATGCGCGTCTGGCCCAGTCGGTGGTCCCAACAGACGAGCTGGCTGCTAAGATCCAATGCCTTGATGTGGCCCTTGCAAAGGCCAGGATCGGCATTGGCAAGATAAATATTTTGAAGCTTGAAAACAGGCTGACCTTTGGCGTGTACAACGATCGCCCGGAGAAGACGACCGAGATAAACAAGATGCTGACCTCGTTCGAAAGCCATGGCATCCAAGCGTTCACTGAGGTCAATGCACTCCCCATCATCATCCATCGTTCACGCTTGTCTCCCGATCAGACCTTCGACGCAAACTGGAACCAACCAGAAACATTGATCAACGTACGTATCACAGACGCCGAAGAGATAGTGCTGGCATCAGGGCAACACCGCGTTGCAGCATTGAAAAAAATGTATCAGTCTTACCTGGACGAATTCATCACGTATAGCCAGCATTTGAAACAGCTTGAAGACTTGGCGACGCACACCGACATGCATTTCGAAGACCACGCTGCAATTCAAGATCGTATGGTGAAAGTCAAAGGGCACATCGACCATGACGGGGAGTGGGGAGTGATTCTATATGATGAAGGTAAGCAAGCTGCTCGCACATCCAGAACTGATTCTAGATGCGCGGGTTCCCACCACGTGTGTGCTGGTGCATCAGCACAACAGAAACATGATATCCAGCAGCATATTGCCAAAGGTGTGCCGTTGAAAATCATGTTCATATCGCTCACCATCATTCTGATATCCCCTCATCAGATGTCCATCCTCTTTGTGCGCATCAAGAATTGTATCTCGATGCGCTGGCCCACGTCTGGTGTGGTTGGAATCCATCCGCGCATCTAGAGTTGAATCTGGACGCGCTGAAGTCTGTGTCGGTATGGTATTGACGTCACCTACCAGATGTCCTCCTTGCCGATGGCCTTGAGCTGGCTCAACACTTGAGTCGCAATCAAAGCCTGCATGTATATAAGGAAACCGTGGAGGAAGTCCTCGTCTCGACCTTGAGGAACCTCCTCGATGAATATCAGCGAGGCGGGGAAGAAGCCATGATGAAAGCCCTGGAGCTCGAATTCAGCAAACCTGCCAAGGAGAAGAATTCGAAAATAACGAGAGTCTTGAAGAACACGAGGTTGGTCATGACCCTTGTCAAGGATGTGCTCCCCATGGGCCCTCACTACCGTTATCGCCATGAATTCTCCGTTAATTGGCTTTACAAGGCCATATCTGTCACCATGGGAGTGAGTCTTTCATTGAATGAGACGACAACGACGACGCTCACCTTCGAGCCAGATGTATGCTATATATATGTCGACCAACGTAGAGGTGTTTCGACGTCTTGCATCGAAGGACACCTTCCCTAAGTACAAGAAGATGGTCAAGTTAGTAAAAGCGTCCACCCAGGACGACGACGTTGGTTGGGCTGCGCTGGAACGTGTCACGGCTCTGCGTGATAGCATCATGGACAGCACGCCTGGGGACCCAACAATTTTTGTGCCCCACATCGAGGACATCGATGAAGTGGCTTCGAAAACTTTTGTCTTGTACAAGGGGACATTAGGAACTGGGGACACCAATTATCAGCACACACTTACCCACTACCGTGACGACGTCCATACCGTGCTCTACAATGCATGGTTCATACACAGTGCCAGCTTGAAGGAAGCCCTGCCGTGGCTCGAATATCTTCTGCATTCCATCATCCGCGATCCCACAGAGCATGGCCTTGGATTGCCTAATCCCACCAAAGAGAAGCTCTCCATACACGATTTCGCAAAGCTCATCGTTGACATGTCCCGCACCACAAGCCCAATCCCCGTCGCCGCACCACTTCTCTCCACTGGGTCTGCTCCGATGGTCTTTCAGGTCGCTGTTTGGTACATGTCCAAGTTCGTCCCTCGTCATTCCAACGAGGCGGCCAACATGTTTTTGCAAAATGCCTTCATCATTGCAGCAAATCATCTGCACATCAATAATATTCCCTGGCATCATCTCTCGGCTGGTCGGGGTCGTCGCCATCGTAAACCACACTTTGAGTCCTAAATCAACCTTGGAAAAGTGTCTCAATTACTATCAGGCAAACATCTCGCCCCCCAGACCATCAACAGCGCCGCAGAAGCCTCACAACGTGCCCAAGCCTCTGACTCACGCGCGGCTTGGTCCGCTTGTTCCGTCTCTCTGCAATCATTGCCGGACTTCCTTTCTCGTACCGTCCCCCCTGAAGAATTCAGCATGGACAACATCGGGTTGGACAAGTCCGAGCCAAAGGATTCCATCGTTCGGAAGACTTATCAGTGGGCGTTCGCGGAGTTCGACATGGCGAAGCCTCTTCATCAGCTCGCCTTGTTGGTGGGAATATATGTCAGCAAGTTAATCCCTGATCTCTTTCACCACCCCGACGATCGTCCCGACCACGAGAGCTATTCCACCATGTTTGCTTTCACCAGGGCGGTGCGTGAGATGCCTTGGGTGGCAAACTCCGGTCGCAAAGGCTGCAAGACGGCCGCTCAATTCGTCGCCATGGTTCCAGTCTACATCCTGGCCATCTTCGATCGCAGCAGCCCTTTGCAAGGTCATTTCGACTGGGCCAAGTCATTCCCGACGCCATGGAACAAGAAGCACAGCAACAAGGGCATAGGACCCCTGCTTCTGATTCGTTTGGGTCTTGCCAGTGCTCGCTCCGGTCGTATCTGGAAAGGTGGGCTCTTCAACACCGATTGGTCCGTCCTCACCCGCGACGAGGTGGCCAAGTTTCATAAGAAAATCATGTCCACGCTCTCCGATCGCAACTTCGGTCCAGTACAACGTCGCTCAGATGCTGTTCGGTCCTGCCAAAGCTCACGCACTGGGCATGTCTTCTCATACCTACATCGTCAATCCAGGTATGGCTTCACTCCGACTCCGACTTCCCAGCCCTGATCCACTGACTTCTGCCACATCCACTCAGGCGTAGCTTTGACGTCTTTGGGGAAAAGTGTTCGACGGCATCAGCAAACGACGCCGATGATGAGGTGGAGATAGAGGAGATGGAGGCTCCGGCACCCAGGCGTCGTCGTATTCATTAGTCTCATATCGTCCTACCGCGCATCCAGGATCAGCACCAGACAGTGCGTAAGGAGTGGGATTTTGTTCCATACGATTTCTTTACCTCGTTCCTTTGTCTCAAAGTCATGATAATAAATACATAACCATCGACATGTCATCGTGCTGCGCATCCAGAATCAGCACCAGATGCAGATGCAGATTCATTCCATATCATCTCATGTTTGATCGGTCTCCTGGTCATAGTCGTGCACATGCATCCATGCCATGCCGTCTTACCACGCATCTAGGATCAGCACCAGATGCGTGGATTGAATTCATCATCGCAAATACACACACGCGTGACATTACATCACACTGAAACAGACATGGACTTCACTCCCATACATCTAGATCCGATTCTAGATGCGCGTTTTTTCCCACGCATGTAGATACCAACTTCGACGTCCCAGTGATGAGGAACAAGAAAGACTAGCGTAGCAAAAATCCAGTGGACGAGCAAAATATAAGGATGAGGAATGTGATACGACACCACATAAGAAAGACCACCCTCTCACACAGCACGACGACCGAGTCAAAGACAACAAAGCCAATGCCATACCATAGAATAAAATACCATAAGATACCACGATCAAGATCAGAACAAGCCCATGGGGATGGCCACCACCGATTCAGTAAGCAGCCACCACCTATAGAGATCGGCTGCTTCCCAGCCGTGGGAACTTCATCCATGAAAATGAATGTCGTGGCACTTGTCGAGGAGAGTCGATCCATGAACATGAAACATCACCGCCGACAAGGATAAGGATAAGGAATACGACGGTCAAGACGACGACAGGCAAAAAATCAAGAAAACGAGGAAAAGACAAGGATAAGGAATACGATAGTCAAGACCACGATAAGGAAGTCAAGGATAAGAAATGCGATACCACAGCATACGATAAGATACCATACCATACCGTAGCATACGATAACATACCAAAGCAACGCCAGGGCAATAAAATAGCAAAAATCAAGCAAAGTCAAGCCAAGTCTGAACGAGGTTTTGACCTCGAACCACGCATCGAATCAAGCGATACCATAGCAAAAAAACAGCAAAAATAAGTTAGTTATGAGACCTCCTAGGGTTCAACTAGGGTTCATTTTGTTTTTTAAATTTCACTTTACCTATTTTCAGAAGTGGGAGTCCAGGACTCCCACTGTGTGCAGGCAGGAGTCATGTTCTGTAGTGTGTTCACGCCTTGTAAGAGTGGGAGTCCAGGACTCCCACTGTGTGCAGGCAGGAGTCATGTTCTGTAGTGTGTTCACGCCTTGTAAGAGTGGGAGTCCAGGACTCCCACTGTGTGCAGGCAGGAGTCATGTTCTCTAGTATACTCATGCCTTGTAAGAGTGGGAGTCCAGGACTCCCACTGTGTGCAGGCAGGAGTCATGTTCTCTAGTATACTCATGCCTTGTAAGAGTGGGAGTCCAGGACTCCCACTGTGTGCAGGCAGGAGTCATGTTCTCTAGTATACTCATGCCTTGTAAGAGTGGGAGTCCAGGACTCCCACTGTGTGCAGGCAGGAGTCATGTTCTCTAGTATACTCATGCCTTGTAAGAGTGGGAGTCCAGGACTCCCACTGTGTGCAGGCAGGAGTCATGTTCTGTAGTGTGTTCACGCCTTGTTAAGAGTGGGAGTCCAGGACTCCCATACATCCATATCACTCCTGCATGTATTGGGAGTCCTGGACTCCCACTCTTACAAGGCATGAACACACTACAGAACACAACTCCTGCATGTAGTGGGAGTCCTTGACTCCCACTCTTACAAGGCGTGAACACACTACAGAACATGACTCCTGCCTGCACACAGTGGGAGTCCTGGACTCCCACTCTTACAAGGCGTGAACACACTACAGAACATGACTCCTGCCTGCACACAGTGGGAGTCCTGGACTCCCACTCTTACAAGGCGTGAACACACTACAGAACATGACTCCTGCCTGCACACAGTGGGAGTCCTGGACTCCCACTCTTAACAAGGCATGAGTATACTAGAGAACATGACTCCTGCCTGCACACAGTGGGAGTCCTGGACTCCCACTCTTACAAGGCATGAACACACTACAGAACATGACTCCTGCCTGCACACAGTGGGAGTCCTGGACTCCCACTCTTAACAAGGCATGAGTATACTAGAGAACATGACTCCTGCCTGCACACAGTGGGAGTCCTGGACTCCCACTACATACAAGGCATGAACACACTACAGAACATGACTCCTGCCTGCACACAGTGGGAGTCCTGGACTCCCACTACATACAAGGGTCTCACCCCCTTGTATTTGACTCCTCTGTGACAGATATATAAGAGGGTATGCAGGAGTTATGCAGGAGTCATGTTCTCTAGTGTACCCATGCCTTCTAAGAGTGGGAGTCGAGGACTCCCACTGCGTGCAGGAGTGAACTACTTTAGAGCCAGTTCGGCAACAGGATGTTGGCCGACATTTGGCAAATTGTCAGGTGAGAAGTTGTCGGCTTGAATTTTGCCAAAGGTCGGAGCGTGAATAGTATGGACGCATTTGGACCAACCCCCGATACTACTGTACGCTGTTATCTACATAGGTGCCCGTCCTTGGATTCAGCCAGAGTCCATGCTGCAATGGATCGTCGATCGGAAGTCGCGGATTTTGTGCCCCAACGCCCAGAAGCTCGCCGCCGCCTCATCCAGTACTCTATCCTTCTAATCAGTATCTTAATCAGCGCTACAAGCAGTGTCCTACAATCCATGTATTCAAAGGATCCAGAGCCGTATCATACCTCTGCTCTCTCGGGCGAAGCATGGGTCATGGAGTTATTGTCTGGCCACCCAGAACGAATACGGAGTGAACTTGGTGTGCACGCACACGTTTTTGCAGCACTTATCTCTGAACTTCGTGCCCTCGGACACACCAACTCCAAGTTCGTTTCGCTAGAAGAACAACTTTCGATTTTCCTGTACACCGCTGTCACGGGCTTGTCTATCAGGCACGTAGGCGAACGATTTCAACGCTCGAACGATACAATTTCCCGGTAAGTACTAGTATATGCTAATAACTATTGGTAGACTGATTATATATTCTATATAGTTATTTTCGCAAAATGCTCACCATCTTCTCGTCCTCCCCCTTCTATACGAAGTATGTTCAGTTGCCGGATGCCTCTGTCCCCAACAAAATCCGCTATAATCCCAAGTTTTGGCTGTTCTTCAAGGATGCCATTGGGGCCATTGATGGGAGCCACATCCACGCGTCGCCTCGCGCATTTGAACGAGGCCCGTATCGAAACCGAAAGGGTTTTGTTTCCCAAAATTGCCTCTTCGCCTGCGACTTCGAGCTCAATTTCACATATGCCCTTACTGGCTGGGAGGGCTCGGCCACAGATGCACGCGTCTACGAGGCTGCAGAGGGTCACGACCTTCACATTCCCATAGGGAAATACTTCCTTGCAGATGCAGGTTTCCCTCTGCGGCCTGAACTACTCATTCCTTACCGTAACGTGCGCTACCACCCTCGCCGAATGGGGCCGTGCAAGTGTTCGGTGAGTTTACTGGCCGTTATTCTTCCCGCTATGCACTGATTTCTCGCAGGCCAACTACCAAACAAGAATTATTCAACCTCCGTCATGCATCGGCTCGAAACGTCATTGAGCGAATATTCGGCGTCTTGAAATGACGTTTCCGCATCCTCCTTCTATCCCCGTCATACGCTATGGGTATACAAGCTCAGATTCCAGCTGCATTGTGCGGCATTCACAATTTCATCCGCTTTCACGATCCTGCAGAAGGTAGACTGCCTGACGCAGACTATTTGCCTGATGATGCACCTGCTGCAAACTCAGAGGGCGCACCAGCAGGGAACCGCGTGCCTGCGCACGATGATCTACATTTGATGCGCGATGGCATTGCTGAAGCAATGTGGGTGGACTATCAACACATTTTGCGGGAAAGACATGGTCTCGAGGATGACGACAACGACGATCTATCAGACCAAGATATCTCAGAGGATGAGGGCGGACTGGGCTAATTCTCACTAGTAGCACGTAGTCAAACTTGTACAATATATCATGATATGAAACATGCGCAATACAGGACATTGGATACATACTGTACAGCATACCGATCAAACGAATATATGAGAGAAGCCACAGCAGTATACCGATCAAATGAATAGACGAGAGAAGCCACAGAGGGTTAGTACGAGAAATGTGACAGGCGGTCATAGCTCTACGCAGACGCAAGGAGTCCCAAGACAAATTCACGGCGCATCTCGAAGTCATCCTCCAGCTCAATGTACGCAGCGAGATTGTTCTCGCCTCCTGAATGAGAAAAGATCCGCAAGAGGTGGGCTCTCTGAGCGACTGACAGGTCTCCATCTCCACTGCACATAACTGCCAGGCCGCGAGAAATCATGGTAACAACTGGAACAACAACTGGCGCTGGCACCGGCTCAGCGGCCACAGTTTTGTCGATGTTTTTCTCGATAACGTCAGTGAGGCGATTAATAGTATCTTGCATGTTCATGATGGCAGCCGCTGGAGTAATCTTGGCAGCTAATTTGGCAGCGCTGCTCATCCCCATCTGCGCGCTTTCATATGCCGACACTCCAGCCTTCTTGAAGGCTGGTGACTGGGATGATGGGACCAATGTTGGCGAAAGGGGGAGTGATGAGTGGTGACTATCAGCATAGCTGGACTTGGGTGTGGCATTGGAATTGTAGGATGACATCTCCAGGGAGTCAAGCAGGGTATTGGTGCGCAAGCGTTTACTGGACTGGGAGCCAGCAGCAGTAGAAGAGGTCCCATGGAACAGGGCGCTAGGCGGCATCATCAAGTCAACACTCATGTCCGGCACATCGCTAAGACCAGCGGTGCTAGGACCAGCGGCACTAGGACCAGCAGTGCTAGGGTCTACATCCATATCAAGAAGGTCAAGGCCCCCATCAGCACCCTCGAGCACATCGTCTATATTGACGGAGGCGGGGGCTGCTGTGGCAGGGTGGAAAGAGTGGCGTCCATGGGCACCGCTGTTCTCGCCCAGGATAGTCTGCATGTCGTCGTACCGAGGCCATCCTTTGTTGCGAAGAAGGCGTAGTGTAGCTCGTGACTACTTTGATGTCAGTCCATGTCCCAACACGCTGTGTCATAGTGACATACCTTTGGTGCAACATACGCATCCCAGACACTGGCGGCAGCAACGCCCTCGATTCCAGCTCCTCGTACGTTGTCCCAGTGGAAACCAGACACATTGCGGTAGGCCTCGATTTGATTGAAGGTTTTTTTGAGCTAAGATCTGGTCAACCCATGATCAATCAAGATAAGATCATATACGCACCAAGGTCCACTTTGTCTTTGCCATCTTGCCAGTCTTTTGTGGGCCTATAGTCTGAATCATCTCGTTAGCGTTGATAGCAGCCGCTGCGCTGTTGTAGATAGGCATCGGGAAGTTTCCACCATCACCGCCTGCTGCCTGGTTCTCAATCAAGTGTTGAAGTAGGACATCCACCTCCGATTCTTGCCAATGTGCCTTTGTGCTGTTGGCAGGTTGTGTTGTATGAGTCTCGGGTTGAGCCATGAGTACAGTTGCGAAGTTTGCACAGATGGCAGTAAGGGCAACAACACTAATACAAATTCTTTGGCGACGATGACAATCAATAAAGTAGGAAGAATTCATGGTACAAGTAGGAGAAGTAAAGTTTGAAGTCCGACGTCTGGGACGCTTCGTGCCAAAAACCTCTCACCTGACATTTGCCAAATGTCGGCCAACATCCTGTTGCCGAACTGGCTCTTAGTCACACACTGTTGTTAGCACCTGGCTATCCCAATTAGTAAGCCTAATTATGCCTGGTGTACACATACCTTGCCAACTATAATTAGGCTTGTTTGTAGTTAAATCCCAACACCAGCAATAAATATTGCTCTAAATCATTTTTGACCTCCAGTACTACTGTATTACCACAGCTAAATATAGTTGGCAAGGTACGTGTACATCAGGCATAATTAGGTTTACTAATTGGGATAGCCAGTGCCCTCTATAGCGCCATTCCCGCCATTCCCGCCATTCCTGCCTAAATGTCATTCCGGCAGTTTCCGCTGCAGGCCCTTCCCAATTAGGACCTGTGTGAGCAGTGGCAGCTTCCCACGCGCCTTGCTCCTCACCATCATACAGCACCGCCTCCCTTGAGCTATTAGGGCCTACTACTGGCTGCTCTTGCCCTCATTTTCAATGAGGAAGATGTCTTTCTGGCTGCTGACACTGCGCAGCACAATCTGCTCCCTTCAACTGCGCTCAACTGCGCCAAACTTGGCATCTGCGCCCTCCCTGTGTCTAGCCTAGTATCTGGCCTCTCCTCCCTTTGTCACTGTGTCAGAACTGCACCAGTACACCGTGTCCCGCGGCGCAGGTTCTTTTAGGCTCACAGGCCTATCAAAATCAGTCATATCACACAATTTTAGAGGACGCCACTGCCAAACTTGTATTCTCATGGCTAGTAAGCAGTTACAACGCGTGGATGACGCAGATACTATGCGTCAGGCGGAAGTTCAAGGTCAGTAGTGGTTTTTCTCCTTTCAAAGGTAGTGTTAACAACTTGTTAGGTATGTCAATGGAGGATCGCAATATGGTGGAGGATATGATAGCAGACTATGGGATGGATGTTGAGACACTCCCGCACACAGCACCCCCGGGAGAGGAAGGCTTTGAGTTCAGTCATGCGGGCGGGGAATATGAAGCTTTTGAGGGTCTCACAAGCCAAATAGCTGAGATCAGTGGCTGGTACGTGTTTTTTTGCCTATATGACCTTGCTTCGTCTCACCCCAAATAATAGTCGCTACATAGATCACTGGACATGCCATGACCGGACAGAAAACCAAACGGGCCACTGGAGTCTTCAACTAGATCTCCTTGTGGACGCTTATCTCAACTATCACTCTTGCTCTTCCAAGAACGGCATGCCAACCTTTGATGAGCCACCCATGGAGCCATCATCAAATGATACTCAGTGTGTTTCGCTGAGTAACATTGAGCTTGTTGATCTATTCGGTGTGTATGATAGATTTTGTCTGCCGTTCTATCAATATTAATTTATTTTCAGAGCGGCTACATTGGGTGCTCTCCAATGTATCCCACGGTTGCAATATCATTACACACTCTTGCCGCCTACCGCCAAATTCATCAAACATGTCCTCGTTTCAGCATCCAAGCTCAATGCAAATCGTTATGTTTTCTTCACGATGTAAGTGCATGGTTGCTTTAGTGATTTAACTCATGGCCGTTGAATAGATTCCTTATCGACCGTACTTGTGCATGCAATTTTCAGCTGCCTATGATATATACCTTGAAATCATCCATTCTGTCGACAAACAACTCAAGGCAGCCCTGAAACATGACACGCCTGATTGGCGCTTACTCAATTCCTGTCCAGCATGCTGCTATAAGCTCCAGGACGAGCCTGCACTGGAATTTGATTGGCTTATCTCAATTGACGGCAATAATAGTTTGAAACACTGGGATTCTACTATATATGGCACCACCGCCCACACCGATTCTCGCAAGGCACGCTCCGACTACTGGATTGCTCCATCGGTTGTAGACCGGTTCAAGGCTGAGGTTAAAGCTCGAGAAGTAAGTTTTTGCAATATTGACATCATCATCGCCTGCTGACTTCTCGCAGAAGCCCTCAAACCCTGATGACTGGGAAGATGAACCTGTTGATGCTAACCACTCACTTACTTGCATTGGTTGCTGGAGAAACGCTGGCCCCAATACACACAAGAAAATGTTTTCAGTCTTCGACAAATCAGGCATTTTTATTGCTGCTTGCCGTCATCATTTCATACTCCTGGCCTGCGACATGATCCGAAGTGGGGAATTGTTTGTTGATTTGCCCTCAATTAATTTTGTTCTGCGCTGATTTGATTTGACAGGGCAAAATACCCACTTGCCCTCGTCAATAAGCTCCTTACAGTATATGGCAAAAACGGAGCTTGCGCTTATGACATCGGATGCATGTTTTCCAAAACCCTTAGTAATAGCACCTTGGGGCCACGAGCAGCAGAATTAAACTTTCGGATGATGGTAGGCGCATTCCATGGGCACACACATAATCACAAATGTCAGCTGATGTGGCATCCCATGTATATTCTGGGCACTGGACATAGTGAGGGCGAAGGGTGTGAGCATATATTTTCCACCTCAAATGAGCTAGCTCGTAGCACTCAACATGCAAGCCCATTCCACCGGCATCAGGCGATTGAGGAACACTTTGCTTTTTGGGACACTGACAAGTATGCTGTGCTTTGTGAGTAATTTCTCCACGCACATCAATTATGAAACTTATTATTTTGTATGTCATCAGCTAATTTTTTGTGGAACCATTATCGAGAAGCAGCCAAACAGATCAGTGTTCTTGCAGCCGAACTAGCCGTCATCCAATCTACGCTTGGTCTTACTGATGCTGACTTCTCTCGTTTCCTCCAGGAAGAACATGACTATCTCGACGGTTTGAAACAGCCACCTGAAACAGATTGTCTCTCCGTACAGTACATCGAGGTACTCGACAAATTCGCTGAACGAAGGTATTAATTTTAACTAGTTCATCTGTGTGCGGCTCTGACCCTAAATAATTAGGGCAGATTGGGACTCAGCACGCGAAGCTGCTAATAATTTGCTTGTTGGAATTGCAGCCGGTAGCTTGGACCAGATGAACAACGTACTCGCACAGGCTCACATTCAGGTGGATTTGTCTTATGCTAAATTACAGTATGCAGAGGTGCTAGTGGCACACATCAAAACACACTTAGCTGTTGATGCGCGATGGGAGATCGGCAGCCGGGAGTACAACCATTTCAAGGAGGAGGTGTCCCTCAGCAAGTATCGCAGTGCCCTTGATGACCTGGAGCGCCTGGTCGTCATGAGGCTATTTGAGCTTTCGAAGCTTTCATTGTCTGGCACAGGTATGTACTCATCCCAAATCACAATTGGTGAGCTAATGTTCTTATTTAGGCTATAAACTACGTCAACAGATCGGCAAAGCACTACAGCAACAATCAGAAGCTATCCGTAATGCGATCAACCGCTACAATGTCCAAGCTGCTGCTCTTAACCCACCACGACAGAAAGTCACTTGGAAGGACATCGCTGACTATGGTTTCCTAGGTGCATTCAATCTTTTGCGCTATTCTCGCTCTGATATTCGAAGCAGTGACTGGGCGACACCTGCTCATTGAGAGGCAACCACGAAACATTTCAAGCTTTGTCGAGCTTGCGAAGAAATCACTCGGCTTGTTGTCGAAGTTTGCTGGTTGCGCACTGCAATTCATGATGAAGAGTTCCATGTGTCTGCCATCATACAGGACCTTCTCATTTCAAACCCGCAGCTAGGGAAAGAGCTGCAATGCCAATGCTGTGTGCACATGGCCATTAACGCTGTCCATTCTTTTTGTCTAGATCGCATTGAGAGACTCCCAGGATTCTCAGGAATCAGGGGTGTTGGTGTCCACCTTCACTCTACGCTATCTAGCAATGATGCAGAATCTGCCCATCCCGCCCATGCTGGTAAGCTTTCCATGCGTGTGTGTGATTCGGACTAATTTATAATGCAGTGCAACAAAACATTATCGACGATGTGAATGATATCATTGCTTCGGATGCCGATGCTGATGCTATTGAACGGGAAGAGAGTGATTCATTGACGCAGGACATGGCTGACTATTTGCAATCCATTGTTGATTAACATCTGTCTTACTTCTGCCCTATGTAATTAATGATGCTTATGCTTTAAAACAGCAAGAGCGTCTGACTGAAAGCCACCCTGCTTGAACCTCTGCTTTAAATCAGTGAGAGCAGCTATTTATGTGAACATTAATGTGTAGTAGTAATAGAGGCGGGCTCGCTTACATGACTGCTGTTGACACATCAATGTTTACCTGCTTGAACCTCTGCTTTAAAACAGTGAGAGTGGCTGACTGAAAGCCACCCTGCTTGAAGGGCCTGAGATTTATGTGAACGTTAATGTGTAGTAGTAATAGAGGCGGGTCTGCTTACATGACTGCTGTCGATACATCAATGTCACGTTTACTGGCACGACCTTTCCGATGGTAGGTGAACACTCCTATTGCATGTAATTAAATCATCAGTTTTGATTCTTACCGTCTCTGCAGTGTGTTCTACATTATAGTGTTCTCAAGACTCTTTCATTTCCTACCTATTGTGTGCCTGCTATGTGTTTTAATATCAAACTGATTGACCTTGTAAGTTATCACAGCGCAGCTCTGCCAACTATTATGTGTTTACTAAATGACCTTTATTAGCGCCTCGCTAGTTGCTCTCGACTTTTACGTTTCAACTACAGTTCATTTTCAACATCATGGCTGTCACTCCCCCCAAGGCAAAACCACCACCATCAACTCCTGCCAGTGGCACACATGTATCGTCAATCGATTGGACACTTGGATTAATACCAGGACCAGGACCTTTCACAATGTCTAGCCTAGCTACTCTCTATCATACGTCAACATTGGCGCAGGGTTTCAGCAACAACGAGCGTCAAGCGACTGCAAGGGCTTTGCTTAGGCACGACGCACACCTTGATGGCACCCACTATCACACTAGGAGACCTGGTGGCCTTCACCCAGCCTATGTTGCCTTCAATCGGACTGATAGTACTAGTAAAGAGAGGAGTCTCACTCACACTGAACTAGTTGAGGCGGCACTCAAGGATCTTTTTGATGCAGTAAGTTTAGGCTTTCATGTTTTTGTTCTCAAATTTCATATATTGTTCAGGTAGCCATGCAAGATCGCATTGATGGCGGAATCACTCTACTCATTCGATGCCCAGGCTCTGAAGTCACTCCAACAGTCTCGCCTGATCAGTTTGCTCTTGACCTCTACATCACACTGCGCGAACTTCAAGAGACACCACAGCGCATTGGTGGAGACATTGCTGCTTTAATACAGGCTTTTGCTGAAGAATTTGCGATACCTCATCTCCAACGCTTTTCTAAGTGTTGCGCTATTGAAAACATAAAACCACCCAAGCACTGTAAGTCAATTAATTTGTGTATAAACTAATCACACTTCTAACATAGTCCTGAAGTTCCTGCAGCACACATCAATACTCGTGGTCCACAGTTCCTCCCTGCGCCCATGGTTGCCACTGGAGCCCGCATCCAGTGTTCCGCGCAATTACCACAAGTGTTCGCTGATGGCTTCCAAGCTCAAGCCCAGTTGAACATTCCATCGACTGACATCCCATCCGCAGCAATTCGCCAGCGAGTAGAATTGGCTACCAGTACGGCAAAGAAACCTGTAACACCGCATTCACAGCGGGTCCGTCAACGCCACCTCGCAGATGTATTTGTCCCTGGAGACAAAAATGCAGGTCTGCTTTTTTCGGCTCAGGAATCCTGTCATGTGAAGTTTGGTCCAGCGCTTATTAGCATTGGAGCGAACACTGATGCCGCACTTGATCAGTTGAGTCTTGGGGATGAATTTTTACTTAAATTACAGATCTTGATTGGAACTACCTGCAGCAGCAAATGGGAGGCGGTGTTCAGGTCGCCGAAGTGGAACCTTACTTATGAACAGTCTGTTATTCTGTCGAAGGCCCTGCTCGCTGACCTTCAACCAAAGGCCATCAAGGTTGGTGTGTTTTCATACCATCGTCAAATACATTCTAACTCTTTCAGTGTTAGTACAAGACATCTTCAGCTTTGCTGTCCATCATTCTCAAGATTTTCGGAATCTTATTTTTTGCAAGTGCACTTTACTTCTTTGGGTTATTATTCATGTAGATCTTGGAATCCGTTTATGTCAGTGTAAATATATGTCTCCGTCTACCCTGAACTGGCTGTCCATGGACTGGAAAATAATTCATTTATTCACAGTGTGTTAAATATCTCAACTCAGGCGTGAAAGGTTGCGCTTACCCCCTTGCAGAGAAAAATGGTCTCTCAATCATTTCATACCGTCAAGAGTGTCCCTATGCATCGGCGTGTTCAAGCGCCTCCTTGTACTCGTCCTAAGGTTACCTTAAGCAAAGATGCGCAAGCCGCGCTCAAGCTCAGCCGACAGGAGAAATCTCGCCGCTTTAAGGATGCCCTCGATGATGCTTGGAATGAGCTTGACCAGGCTACAAAGAGTATTGCTGTGTCTCACCACAAGAGCGTTCGCCACGTGCAAAATGATTTATATATTGGTCGTGGATTGCTCCGCTCGAGGCGTTCGAAGCTGAACGCAGGAAGAAAAACCAAGAGACCGAGAACCGTAGGTTTGTTTGCTTCGCCACTCACATTTACTAACACATTTCGTGGCAGATAACCAGGGTAGAGGGGCTCTCAAATCACTCGTCCACAATCATCGGGACGAATACCTTGGACTTTCAAGGGATGATCAAGACAACATCCTCGCAGAATATGCCGAATGGAAAAAGACGAAGGTCACTGGCTTATGCGTCTTGATGAAATCAAAGATAAACGACATTACTCAAACTCTGAAGGCCGTGGAAAATGAGGTGCGCCTTCTGTTCATTTTGACTTACAACGCTGCTGATGCATAGTCCTTACTACTATTAGCTCAACAGCCTCAATTGTCGCACGGGCGCAGAGACTATTCTGTACACAACACGTGGTTCTACAGACCTTCCTCTGCAAGGTGTCACTTTTTCCACCCAAGGTGTCCAACATTTTATGGGTTCTGTCATGGGTATCGACAATCAGGACTTCGTTAGCAAGATGGAAGGTTTCGCGGTGCAAGGAATGAAAGGTTTGATTGTTCATCATTTTTGTTGGCCTGCTCACTCATTATATTCAGGTGCTGCTATGAACCACAAACAGCAGGTCTCTGCGATCCGTTCGAAAATCTGTAACATCATCAATGCCACACTATGTGAGTCTTTTAGTGTTCAAAGGCAATATATCTGACTTGTACATGTCCACAGAACAAGCCACTGGCGATTCTGGCGCCAGGATGCAATGGAGTCATTACTTTCGTAATGTTGTTCAGTGTTATCAGGTTGCCATTGAGGGCTGGCCTGACAATATGCCTTTCGCTAACCTTAGCCAAGTGTTGAGTGCTCGTTCCGACCTCGAGAAGCTCTACTCAAGATGGGAATCAAAGGAGACAAAATGGAAAGTCTTGACTGACGATGAGTTCCAGGAACTCCATCAGAAACACCTGGAGTAGCTTGCCAGTAGTGAGAATATTGATCGCCCATGCCGAACTCATTCCAACAAAGGAAAGAAATGCAAAGCACTTGCAACGGCCACAAACACACATCGCCGCAAGAAGTACAAAAGCTCTGAGACAGTTGAGGACAGTGATGAAGAGCACGAGCATGGAGATGAAGAACAGGACCAACTAAACCTTCGATCTCCTACACCAATCGCTACTCACACTCATCCATCTCCAGCGCGCATTGACGAGCAACTGCCTGTTCACCAAACTCCTACACCAGCTGCTTCGTCTGCTCATCATGCTTCTGATACCCTTTCCAATTCATCTGACATGCCAAATTTCTATATTCCCAGTGACTCAGATGTGTTGTGAAATTTTTTTGGCCCCGAGTTTGACTGTGGTGCTGCTTTGGATGCCTTAAGTGAGATGCTTGATTATACACAGTAGACTTTACTATGAAACTTTCTTACAAGTCAGATACTTTATCCCGCACGTTAGACTTTACTATTAGCTTTTTTTGGCCCCGAGTTTGACTGTGGTGCTGCTTTGGATGCCTTAAGTGAGATGCTTGATTATACACAGTAAACTTTACTATGAAACTTTTTTACAAGTCAGATACTTCGTCCCGCACATCAGACTTTACTATTAGCTTTCACTTTCTTGGTTGTAGTACACACGAACATTGTCATTGTCAAGGTTCAAATAGATATATAGCGCCTATATCAGACTAATACTTGCTTTCGTGTGCAACAAAATAGAACTATGACGAGGCAACCTTTGTCTAACAGGCGCAAGAAGGAAGCTTGGTAACAAGAGACAGGTAGCACTCCCATCCCAATGACCATTCTGTAGTCAGCACAATCCAACCCTCTCAAACCAAATTCTCTGTCCCAGGCTAGATCTCCAATACTACAAGCTACAACTCAGAAGTAAGGCAGAGAAAATCAACATAGTACCACTAACCTGAGCCTGTGCCATGAGAATACAAGTTTGGTGGTGGCGTCCTCTAAAATTGTGTGATATGACTGATTTTGATAGGCCTGTGAGCCTAAAAGAACCTGCGCCACGGGACATGGTGTACTGGTGCAGTTCTGACACAGTGACAAAGGGAGGAGAGGCCAGATACTAGGGCTAGACACAGGGAGGGCGCAGATGCCAAGTTTGGCGCAGTTGAGCGCAGTTGAAGGGAGCAGATTGTGCTGCGCAGTGTCGGCAGCCAGAAAGACATCTTCCTCATTGAAAATGAGGGCAAGAGCAGCCAGTAGTAGGCCCTAATAGCTCAAGGGAGGCGGTGCTGTATGATGGTGAGGAGCAAGGCGCGTGGGAAGCTGCCACTGCTCACACAGGTCCTAATTGGGAAGGGCCTGCAGCGGAAACTGCCGGAATGACATTTAGGCAGGAATGGCGGGAATGGCGGGAATGGCGCTATAGAGGGCGCTGGCTATCCCAATTAGTAAACCTAATTATGCCTGGTGTACACGTACCTTGCCAACTATATTTAGCTGTGGTAATACAGTAGTACTGGAGGTCAAAAATGATTTAGGGCAATATTTATTGCTGGTGTTGGGATTTAACTACAAACAAGCCTAATTATAGTTGGCAAGGTACGTGTACACCAGGCATAATTAAACTTACTAATTGGGATAGCCAGGTGGTTGTTAGTCACACACTGAAGGTGCATAGGGGTAGGAACTGACTAGGATGGCTTGGCTTCAGCTCATGTGCTGTGCCCCTTACCCAAGCCCCTTCAGTGACAAACTCTGTATTATACAGGTCACCTGACCTACATAATCTATAAAGAAAGGGCCATGGGGGGACTTGCTCGCGTGGATTCTTGCGTGGTCGACACATGGAGCCCACATGCTTTTCGCTAAAGCCACATGTTTTGCACTTAGCTCGGCTAAACCTCTTTTTGGCAACTCGCGTGGTTTTGTCATGTGTTTTCAAGCGGCGATTCAACATCCATGATGGATGATTCATGCGTGTGACCAGTGTTTCAATTTCAACACCGCCTGCCAGCATCCGGATGGCCGAACATCCTGTGCCTTCCCAAATGGATCCTCCTACTACTTCTGGCCATGCCCCTGGGCCAGATACTGGCACCGGCACTTTTTTTGCGGTGTCACGTAACACATGCCAGCCTGTCACCAGGTGAGTTTTTGCTTCCGCATGTCTGTCTGACTGGGCACTTATCGCTGCCACAAGTCAGCAGGTCGTTTTTGATCACTCTCATGCTGTTGACTGGAATGCACACCTTCTGCAGGGTTATCAGACAACTCATGCTGCACATCTACAGCAATGCACTGGCCTCTTGCCCCATGGCCATGCTCTGGCAGTAACATCCCCTTCTGTGCCCTCCACTCCCTCCCATTCTGTATATCCTGCTGTTGACTGGACCACGGATCTTCAGCGCCGCACTTCTGAAAGTTTCTCTGCCCATCTCCAACATCGTCATCAATTGCATGACCCATATATCAAGAGAGCAGCTGTCTGAGAGCGCTTCCATGAATTGAGTCAGCATTCTGAAGACTTGAAGCAGCAAGATGCACTGCTGAGGAAGGATCTGCAGTACATTGTGGAGGAGTGTCAACATGATGGGAGGCTGGCTGATAAGAGGTCAGACAAGGTAGATGCTTTTATTGATAGCCACTTGCAGGAGAAGAAGGCACTTCATGAGTGTCTCAAGGTTGTGCATGCTTGGAGGAAACATATTAGAGGGCTGAGGAGGAGTTCTGCAGGCAGAGAACAGTATGATGAGTATTCACAGCAACTCAAGGATGGCCCACCACCTGGCTGGGAGCCCTGAGTTGATATTTCCATCTAGAGTGTTAAATACTACATGTAAATAGACTATATTTGGCAGTAACTTGGGGGAGACAGGAGAATGGGAAAAGTGAAGAACAGGAAAATGTGAAAATGGGAAAATTGGAGAATGGGAAAACTGAAAAACTGGAAAATGGGAAAATGGAAAAATTGCAGAATGGGAAAACTGGAGAATGGGAAAATGGAAGAACGGGAAAACTGGAGAACGGGACAACAGAAGAATGGGAAAACTGAAGAATGGGGAAACAGGAGAATGGGGAAAACTCAAGAATGGGAAAACAGAAGAACAGGAAAACAGGAGAATGGGAAAACTGAAGAATGGGAAATTTTCAGGATGTGCTAGGATTATTAAAAATAAGAAGTTCACCTCACACCAAAGGAGTGCGAAGTGCTGTAGGAAACATTCTGGCTGCAGCCCTGCAGAGGCCCATATTACGGAGTATGTCGAAAGCCCAGTTGTCCGGACATCAGTACAGTCACTCCCAGTCATCTCCGACGAAACCCGCTCAAACCCGACGCTTTCCTGCACTCTCTGAGCCTCGGACCTGCCAGACTACCTTTGGAGATCCACCGGACCCGCTTGCATACCTTCGGAAACCCGTCCGTCCTATGTCCTGTCCGTTCCATCCAACCCCACTGGTGCATAGTAGCTTATTTCCCATGGCTGATGCAGCATACAGCGTTATTACCTATGTTCTCACGTCCACAGTGCCTCATGTCAGTTTACATATCTCCGGACCCGATGTTTTCCTATTTTCGATATTCTGGATTTCTACGTAGCTAGTTATGTAGGACTGGTAGTACAACCGAGAACATTACTTTACTGTAGGTGGGACTTCCCATCTACTTGGTCATATACCTGTCCTTACCTGTTACCTGGCTGAATATACCTGATTATCACCTGTTCTGCACCCGCAACCCTTGTCATTCATTTTCCTTGACTTTCCCTTGTTTCCAGACATAGTCCAACACTTTCTGCACCCGTTCCCTTGCTATTATCTGTAACCCGACGACCCGAAGCTTCGGACCCGCTTTCCTGCACCTTGGACTTGGTATTATACCTTCGGACCCGACATTTTGACCTTCGGACTTGTTTCTTTACCTTTCCGTGACCTCAGACACTAACTATCAGACTTATATCAGTAGCAGACCCCTTTAGGGTTGAACATTCTTGTCTTGCAAGAGAAGCAGCAGGCATAGCAATCACCCAACATTATATCCGCCTACTGTGGAGTTGTTTCCCACAGCGCGACTTTGGCTTGTGCCGAAGGCACAACGGGCGAGAGCTCGTCTATAAAGAAAGGGATGATGGTATGGGAGAACTCGCCAGCTTGCATGGTTTTCGTGTATTTTGGTTGTTTTGGTTGTTTCACCAATGTCGCATATTTCGCCAAATGCCATGTGGTTTTCACTTACCTCACTTGAATGTCTTTTTGGGAATCTCGTGTGGTTTTCTCGCTTGATGGTGTGAAAAACAACCAAATTGAGAATTTCGACAGGTAAAATTCACCAAGTATGAAAATGCTGCCAAACATGATATAGTGGACAGTGACCCGCACACCTACTGTGCCGTGGGAACAATACGGACAAACAACGTGGTTTTCCTACTATAGGGGGAACAGCATCGAGAATAGCAAAAGCATAATAAAATTGGTTATTTTCATCACTTGGTTACACAAATCAATTGGTTGCGCATTGGTGACACAATCATTACACAAATCATTACACAACTTGGCTGCTTGCTTTTGTGATAGATTTCTCGAGTTAAATTGCTTTCCCCTGCAGCCAAGTGTAGTAATAAGGTGTGACACACTTTTTGTGGGTTTCATTTCTTATCAACAACAATGGAAATGACTTATTGATGAGCTCAGGCAATAAATTTGCTAAACAACCGTTTCAATTTCAACAACAAAGATGGATCAAATATGCCTGTCCTGTGAGTTGTCGACCGTATATTGGCACATGCATGACGCTAATGTCTGCACCTACCATTTAGAAACCCCGAACATATAACCCCAGAACGCGATCGTCAATCTCAACGAGAATGCGACTGAATGCATAGACTTCAAATGACATCTCCCACCAGGCGTAACCATCACTGTGTTGCACATGATAATCAGGACAGGCCTCCACCTCCTGTACCACAGCCAGCTGTTGTGCCACCTAATCAAGCACAAGCAGGGCCTGTTCCACGACCCTTTGCATGGCAGCCTCCCCCTCATTTTCTGCATGAACCACTACCAGTGGGGCAATATCCTGGCTTGCCACAAAATGCAATTGCACAGGTGCAGCGTGCTCATCGTCCTCCAGTCAATTTCAATCAATGCTTGAATGACCAAATGAATACAGCTCATAATGATAGGCGTCGTCAGCATAATCTTCGTCAACAACAAGACAGAGATGAGATAAGACAGCAGGTGCAGGCAGAACTCATGGCAGCTGGGATGCAGCCCCCACAGGTACCTCAGATTCCTGATGAACCTATTCAACCTGCTCCTCCCGCCCCACCTCAATATGGCCCCATGCATTATGAGGGCGCAGTTGGTCCTCACAACTTTGACAATCCTCTCCACTACTTTGCGCCAAATCCTGCACCACCTTTACCTGCACTGCCTGGACCTGATTATCAAGAATTTAATATGCAGTTTCAGCATCATTTCCAGGAAGAGCAAATGCGGATGAGAAATGACTTGCTTCAGAGACAAGCAGAGGAGGCATTTCGTCGACAGCAGATCCAGCTACACTTGCAGCAGCAAGAAGCTGAGAGGATCAATAGGGAGGCTCAGCATGCTTTTGAAATGCAGCAGCAGCAAGCTGAGCGGATCAATAGAAAGGCTCAGCATGCTCACCAAATGCAGCAGCAGCAAGCTGAGTGAATCAACAGAGAGGCTCAGCATGCTCACCAAATGCAGCAGCAGCAAGCTCAAAGAATCAATAGAGAGGCTCACCATGCTCACCAAATGCAGCAGCAGCAAGCTCAGCAGATTAATCAAGAGGCTCAGCATGCCACCAACTGCAGCAGCAGCAAGTTGAGAGAATGAATATGCAGGATCAGGAGGTTCTTCACCTACAGCAGGAACAAGCTGACTGGATCCACAGAGGGGATCAGGATGTCCAGCGAGCAGGTCGGCAGGTACAGGAGAACCAGGACTGTCACAAATGAAGGGTTTGTGAGGAGGGGGAACGTCTAGAAGAGGCCCTGCATGAATATGATGATCCAGCATCTCAAGAACGACATGATCGAGATGAGGAAAGAAGAAGAACTCAGGAATGTCAACGTCGCCTGGACCAAGAGGAAGAGGATCAGCTGCTTATCAACCAAGTCATTCCTATCCCTGATGGAGGTCGTCCATATACAGAGCCTGTTCCCCTTCATACTCTTGGTCCTCTTGACATAGAGTGCCCCAGCTGCCACACAAGGCACTTTGCATGCGAAAGACTCTCCAAGTCCTCTGAACGAAATCCCCTCTTTGGTATGTGCTGCTTGCAGGGCCAAGTCAGCCTTCAGCCTTTCCCAGCATGGCCACCCAAGCTGCAGCAGGCATACACAAATCACACATTCAGGTTCAAGATTTGTCAGTACAACAGTGCTCTTGCATTTACATTGGTTGGCATCAATATCGACCGTCATGCTCTTCAAGGCTCTGGCCCAGATGCATTTCGTATTCATGGATCGCTTCACCATCTCATGGGCAGTCTCATACCTCCAGATGGTCTTCAGCCTTCCTATGCACAAATTTACATCTATGATCCAGATGAGGCCACTGACATCTGTGCCACCTGACCTGGAAATGAAGGTCTTGATCACCAGATTCTTAGATCACTCCATGACATGCTGTATAGAACCCATCCCTATGCAGCTGTTTATAAGCAGGCCTATCAAGTCATGTGAGAGAAGCCTCCAGAAGAGCACACAGAGGTTTGTGCACACATTCACTTCCAGCAAGGCACAGATGGTCAAAGATATAATCTCCCAACCACCAATGAAATTGCTGTGATGATTCCTGGAGATGGATCTGAGGTTGTGGTCGACAAACATGATCTTATTATCCAACTTCAAGGTGGCCCACTTCAACACACCAGCCAGCTCAGTCAAGCATACTCAACTCTTCACTACATTCTCATATTTCCTCAAGGCGAGGAGGGTTGGCATGATGACATCCCCATGGTTATCAATGAAGGTGGCCATGCATGTGCAAAGAAGGTGACCCAGCGGCTCTACTACGCCTATCGCCTTTACCCCACGTCCAAATCACCTTGACTCCAACAACATCTTTCACTGTGGAAGACTGTTCCAGCAGTATGTGGTTGATGCCTGGGCCTCCATTGAACAATCATACCTGGACTGGGTCAGGAACAACCAGAGGCAGCTGAGGGTGGACTGCTACCGAGGCCTGACAGACAATGTTGTCAATGAAGGTGTGGATGATTTGGCTCAGACAGGTCGTGCCATCATCCTTCCATCATCTCATACCAGCAGCCCTCAATACATGCACCAGCTGCTTCAGGACTCCTTGGCCATTTGTTGCGCCTGCAAGAAACCAGATCTCTTCCTCACAATGACTGCAAATGAAAGCTGGCCTGAGATCAGTGAGAATCTCCTCCCAGGTAAGGATTCATATCTGAAGCAATGTTTATGACCTCATTCCTGATGATCACTCATATAGGTCAGAGCACTGTGGACCGTCCAGACTTGGTGGCTCGCATATTCTATCAGAAACAGCAGGCTCTATTGAAGAAGGTTTGTAAAGGCTGCTATGGAAAGGTTGCAGGATTGGTGTACACCATCAAATACCAAAAGCGTGGTCTGCCTCATATGCACCGCAGAACAAATCGACTCCTTCATCTCCACCCAGATTCCCGACAGAAATGTCCATCCTCAGCTCTATCAGGCTGTCGAAAAATACATGCTGCACGGCCCTTGCAATCCCCAGCGTTGCTTGGAGAATGGACAGTGCAAAAAGCATTTTCCAAAGTCCTTCAGTCCCCAGACCTTGATGAAGGAGGATGGCTATCCAGAATATGCCAGACCAGATAATGGTCGCACCATCCAGAAGATCGACAATGTCTTCACAAACAAAGATGTTGTTCCATACCCTCTGCAACTGCTGGTGGAATTCAACTGCCACATCAATCTGGAGGTCTGCGCCTCTATAAAGTCGGTCAAATACATACACAAGTACATCTACAAAGGAAACGATGTGGGAAACAACTCCGTGGTAGGCGGATATAATGTTAGGTCAAAGCTATGCCTGCTGCTTCACTTGCAAGACAAGAACGTTCAACCCTAAAGGGGTCTGCTACTGAGATAAGTCTGATAATTAGTGTCTGAGGTCACAGAAAGGTAAGAAAACAAGTCTGAAGGTATGCGGACCAAGTCCGGAGGTCAAAACAGCGGGTCTGAAGGTATACTACCAAGTCTGAGGCACGGGAAAGTGGGTCCGAAGCTTCGGGTCGTTGGGTTATGGGCAATAGCAAGGGAACAGGTTCGGAAAGCATCTGACTATGTCCGGAAACAAGGGAAAGTCAAGGGAAACGAGTGACAAGGGTTACAGGTGTGAAGTGGGTGTGGAATGGGTGAGAACCAGGTATATTCAATCCAGGTAACAGGTAATGACAGGTATGTGACCAAGTAGATGGGAAGTCCCACCTACAGTAAAGTAATGTGCTTGGTCGTACTACCAGTCCTATATAACTAGCTACGTAGAAATCCGGAATAGTGAAAATAGGAAAACATCGGGTCCGGTGATATGTAAACTGGCATGAGGCGCTGCTGACCCATGAGAACACAGGTAATAACGCTGTCTACTTCATCAGTCATGGGAAGCAAGCTACTACGCACCAGTGGGGATGGACGGAACGGACAGGACATAGGACGGATGGGTTTCCAAAGGTATGCGAGCGGGTCCGGTGGATCTCCAAAGGTAGTCTGGCAGGTCCAAGGCTCGGAGAGTGCAGGAACGTGCTGGGTTTGAGTGGGCTTCAGTGGAGATGACTGGGAGTGACTGTCCGGATGTCCAGACAACTGGGCTTTCGACATATTCCATAAAATAGGCCTTTGTGAGGCCATAGTCAGAATGTTCCTCACAATTTCCCTCTTTTTCACCATCCCTATTGTTCCACTCACTGTTACACCATGGTTTGTCTTTATTTTCCCCCATCCCAAGGTCTGACTGCACATCAACTGTTTCCTTCCTGTGACTACATATCCTGGAATACTTGGACCAACAGACTACACATCTTACAGTCCATTTTTAAAAAATGGCAAGGGCATCAGCATCTCACAAGGTTGGCCCTCCTCACAAGGCTCCCCCATCATGCAAGGTTGGCCCTGCCCGCATTGCAGACTAATTACAAATTTGGAAAATCTAAGGTGCATGGTCACTTTACTATGGGAGTCAAGCCCCTAACCCTTAACTCCTGCAGCTCTCAGATACCTTGCCTATTGCTGAAGGTTCCGTTGAAGATGGAAGCCCTGAACCCTCCCCTACCAATAAGAATTCTGGTGCACTTGCAGTAAGCATAACAGTGTTCATCTTTCTGACAACTTACTGACAGAACTTCTTCAGGATGATACCACTGTAGTTTATTCTAATGTAGATGGGCCTACTAACAAACATTCTGATGGTCGCCTTCTGACCAATGACCAACATGTTGTACCAGGTATTGTCTGAATTATGTTGTTGTGTGTTTTTATTGAAAAATTGATTATCCAGATAGTCCTGATGGCCCTATACTCTTCAAGAAGTACAAGCTATGTCAGCACATGAAAATATCATCAGCAGTGCATGACAGTGAAGATCAATCAGAAGGTATGTTAAACAAGTGTTACTGTATTATAGTATTCTAATGTTGTGCTGCCAGAGGCCTCACCTGAGGACAGTGACTACAACAATGATGAACAGAGCCAGTCAGGCTCCAACAATGATGATGCTGACAAGTTGCCCATGCCTTCTCATACACAGCCTTAAAAAGCAGACAAGGATCATGTCTCACCTGCACCTCCTGCTTGAAAGGCCAAGGGTAAGGGGAAGCAGCTACCTCCCCCTGTTTGTGCCTTGAGCATATTTATGTGGGGGTTTCATATTATATACAGGTACTGCCAAAGTGGGTCAATGAGTGGCAGGGGTGTTCACTGGGTCACCACATGTCCTGGACCTTGTCAATAAGAAGCAAGCAGACATCAAAGAACTTGTTGATTACTTGACAACTGTAATCAAGTACTTGTCTTTTCCCTCTATATGTTTTGCTATATTAATGTCTATATTCTAGGTACAATCACATTGACAATACAGCTTCCTTGTTGTCCTTTACTCGTTTTACGGCTCTGAAATTCAATCCTGAGCTCACATGTGAGAAAGGGGAGGGAATTTGTGGCCACAATCACTGTGTAACTCCCATCTTGATGCTCAAAAAGCTTGGTAAGTTCTTTTGTAATCATATCTATCATTGCATTCATTCTAGCTATAGAAGGTGCTGGCATCCCACATGAGGTGAAAAATATTCCCTGGAAAACTATGCTCAATTTGTTATACCTTCACCAAGCACAGGTTGTTGACTGGCCTGCAGGTGTCCCTCCTGTCGGCTCTGATTTGTATTCAAGGACTTGAAGACAGACAAGCTCAAGGCACTAGTTGGTCCCTAATTAAAGCACTACATGGGCTCTGACTACAATGTGGAGCTTGCTCGTGTCAAACACCCAGAGCTGAAGAAGGAAAGGAAAGATAAATTAAGTGGGGTGAAGGTTCCTGAGACAGACATGTTGAATATCCCTCTCATCACCAATATGGATGGTAAAGTCCAGCATACTCTCATGGGCTGTGTTCTGTTTATGAAGAATCTGCCACCTAGTATTGAGGTTCCAGACTCTGCTAGTTCCCCTCGCAATTCTCCAACTCCTCAGCCCTCCTCACCACTTGTCTGGTCCCCTTCTCCACCATGTAGGGATCACTGCAAGGTCGTGCCACTTCCCCATCCCATCCCTACCAAAGTCCCTCCTCATCAACCTTCATCACAGAAAGGTGTTGTCATACATAATTTGAACCCTCGACTTATGTCTCAAACAACTTGCCCTGCACCTGGCGCTGTCGATCTTCATTGCTGGTCTGTTGAAACCTTCAACAAGAATAACAAACCAAACAACACTACTGGTCAGCAGTTCCTGTGCTTAGAAGGCTGGTTCAGTAGTTGTTCAAAAGGTGGTCTGACCCTAGTAGTACTCCAAACACTTCAAGTGGTTGAATGTTTGGGTGAGTAAGAGTTGGAATAGACAAAGCTGCACATGGGGCAGCTGACTGGAATGAATAGGCTGGAATAGATGAAAGCAGAGTGACAAGGTTCCAGATGAACAATGTCAAAGAAAAATGGAGAGACCTAAAAATGCAAAGCCTATCTGAGGCTTCAGAGGGGAATGGACATAGAATGGTGAACTGAAGAAGTTGATTTTCTCTGTAGCTAAAGTACAGGAGTATATATAGAGTAATATACCTGCATACATCTGTGTATGCAAAGCAACGCTCCAGGTAATGAGTAAGGCAATGAGGAGGGCAATCTGGCAGCTGCCGTCATGAACATGCAAGGTAGTATTAACCACCTCACAGATGTTATTGAGAAGACCATAGTCACTCTGCCTCAACCGCCAGTCCCTAATATACCAAATATCATCTCTCATGGCCTGGAGATTATGCACAGCAAAGATGGGGATTTGTCAGTTGGTCAGAGAGCCAGCCTCCTGCATATATTTTCCCTTGCAGGAGGGGATAACAAGCTTGCTATCTACGTTGGGTTGGAGGATGACTATGAAACATGCCATGCATTTATCATAGGGCTCCTTGACTCTCTGCTGCAGTAGTACTATCATACCATTTATATCACCACTTGTTACATTTCTCATACTAACATGTAGTATCCATTTCATGTACTGCTCATTCTACATGTATTTCGCACTGTGGGAAACAACTCTGCAGTAGGCAGATATAATGTTCATTCTAGAGGCAAAACACCCAGATCTGATATGAAAAACGAACCAATGACTCCAGGGATGCCAGTGTTATCCACGACATCTTCATGGATCTCTAACATATCAAGACAATGTGGCCCTAAGACAGAGACCCCGCATTCTGCGGATGTGACTTGTATGCTGACGGATCACTGAATCTCAGCATAGATGGCTTACTTTACATATTTATAGGCAAATCATCAAATGGGGCATGAGTGGATTGACATTGAGTCCATCGAATATTCTGTATGGGTGAAGTCTGGGGATCAGCGGATTGACTTGACTGCTGCTCCCACAGCGCATGGTGTGAGTCTAATGTTGCAATGATAAGAATATTTATGCTGACGAGTGGTATCTTTGCAGACACTCTTTCCAAATATTGACATGGACAATGTGACTGATGCATTGAACCATGGTTTGGATCTCGTGAAAGCCACAATGAGCAGAACCCTTGACATGATCGAATCCGGTGTAGATCATAAGCATCTCCTCACTCCCAGCACACTTACATTCAATTGGGAGCTCGACAGTTCCTCCATGTCAGTTGCCATTTATGAAACCACCCACTCCCACTACTGCGATTGGTACCATCGCCAATTCTCTGGCACAAAATGTCGTTGTGTGGACAATCCTACCATGGATGAGAATACCAGGCCCTCAACCAGGAGGGCATTATCCTCTGGGCATGTCCAGGCAGACAACCTAGAGAACGCCAAACCTTCAACCAGCCATGAATCCATCTCCAACACAAGTGATGAGACTGTTTCCTCCTCAGAACTAGCAACACCTGGAACCGAGTCTTCCTCTGGACTGAGACATGATTCAGATGTCTAGGTCTTGGTGAGGGGGATGAAACTTGGCCTCGAATTTCATGCTCTCTCTGTAGACATATATCTTTCACTGCTCACCACAGTTTCATCATGACCATTACGCTCTGTTTTTTTTGTTGTACCTACCCCAGCGCCATGTTCTGCACTACCATGCGGAGTTTCAAATAAGTAGTACTTACTAGTACATGGAATGTCATACTTCTTGTCTTTGGGTTCATGTTCAACATTTGATGGGGGGCAAACACAAGACCATAGTACCTGATCTTGGTGAGTACACTGATTTCTATATAACAAAACTGATATGTAGCACTGCAGAAGACCTCTGTTGCTCTAAGCAAAGTAACATGGGTCAAGGTGGACGCCTCACCCAACTTCACAAGCTTGAGTCCTCACAGATGAAAAGACAATGTCCAGTGAAGACAAACCCCGCTCAGGAGATGATAGACAGCCAACCAGTAATGTCATGGTGCTGGAGGCACCCAAACGCAAACCAAGGGCAAGACCAATCAAGGCAACTCAGACATCAAGCAATGAGAAGACTGAACAACATCTTTCAAGCTCCAACTTACCACAGTGTGTTGCTGAGGACAAGCCCATTTCACATCCTCGTAGTCCGGACTCAAGGTTTGGCTTTGTCCCACCTTTACCTGTGACCTCCGAACACCATTTTATCAGTGCTCTCTCTAGGTTCAATGGTACACCATCAGGATCCTCCCAGCCTAACACGTCCAAAGGCACCCTCACTGGTGCCCATTCGTAAAAACACAACAATCTGCGTTCTCATTCCAAGCCAGATACTAGCCATGCCCTACCAGCATCCAAACCGGTCCCTCTTGAACACACCTCTACTGGTGCTCATTCACAGAAATGCAACGATCCACATTCTCACTCTGGTGCTAGTCGTAAACCACTGGTGTCCAAACTCATCCCTCGACACACCATCACCAGTGACAGCAATCTGCCCACTGACCTGGACTCCAATTACACTCGTCCATCATGGAAGGATATTTCAGATGCCAAGGCTCCTCCACATGGTGATGAGGGCTACGACTCAGGACAAGATCATGATGTGGACACTAACGGTTCTGATCTGGACAACTCAGATGCTAGAATCAATTATGTGCAGGTGGACCATGGCAATGATGGTGATAGTGGGGAGGCAGACCAGGATGTTGATGTTGATAATGTGGGGGTAGACCAGGATGATGGTGACAGTTCTGTTGACGACCCCCACCAGGATCATGACACCTCGAAAGATAGCAGTGATGGTAAGATATCCCATGCATGTGTCCGTCATGCTACTGAACTTGCCCGCTTGCCTTATGCAGATGAATCCACTCGTGCACGCTCACGAGTCGCCGACAGCTCACACAATTCCTGAGATGTCCTCCAAGACCATCACACAAAGAACTGTCACCCTCGCATGCCTGACTTGGATGAGCTCAAGACTTTGTGTCAATGCACTACTACTCAAGATTCAGCTCAATCTTCTTCTGAAGAGGAGGTTGTAGTACCACACAAGAGAATGTGGATGATCAAAGCAACTGCGCAGAACATTCGCTTCTATCCTCCTTCTTGGAAGGATGTACTAGAGGCCACAAAGAAGAAATCATGCCTAGGCTTGCTCACTAGTACAGTGTCGAAGTGCAGTGATTTTCTCCAAACCAAGGGTATTGAATATCTCTTAGAAACACTCAAAGACTTTGGATCCCAGGGCATTGGTGTTGACGACGGATACTGGGATGAATACAAATCTGATATGGCAGTCCTGGTATTTGTGTTCTTACTCTGTCAGATCATGCTAACAATTATTTTAGCTATGGGACGATTGCGCTACTATGCATTCTGAAATGAAAAAGGTTGCACATCTGATTGTTCTGGCGCATTACAAAATTCTTCCACCCAATGTTGACGACAAGAACGACTATGAGTGGGAGGTGTGTGACAACGTCAAAACATTATTGCAGGATGGTGCTTTCCTATGGGATGGAGTGGATGCACAGGCAGGTTAATGAGAAATAGCCATGCACTTACTGACTCATGCAGTGTGTATTAGGGCAGGACCAATAATCTTGCAAATGAGGCCCTGGGCAGCTTTGGTATGTCCTATTTTTACAAGGGCGAAAATGTGCTTGTGAAGACATTTCCAGACTTGTTCGCTGATGCTGTCCCTGAAGGTGCCATCGCACTTGCAGTGACTGCGGTATGTGATCTCAGGCTCAGATAATTGTCTTCGCTCATTCATCTCTAACTAGCTTGCTGCTGCTATCGACAAGTACAAGACCGGTACTTACAAGCAAATGAAATTCATGGCCGAGTTATATCAACCAATCTATGACAATGTCATCAAGCTCTACCGTGATGTGCAGAAGGACCACTATCATGCAAAGAAATGCTGGGCCACCCGAAAGAAATGAGCTCGTACTGCAGGGTACTGTCAAGCTTTTTTATCATTTGTATCATTTGTTGACGGCTATGCAGAATCCTGACTCGCGATGATCCAAACAGGCGCCATGATTGGGGCTTGAAGCTCCAACTGGACTGATCATGTTTTTAGTATTTTCGTAGGATACCTGTTTGTAGTACAACACAATGACATCATGATTCATTTGGTTTCAATTACTGTGCACTTTCTGTAGCGATGCTGTGAGTATTCTGTGTGTTCCTGTCTGGCCCACCAAATGCCCTGTGTAGCTCTGAGCATTCTGCAGTATTCCTGTCTGGCCTACCCAATGCTCTGTATTGTTTTGCTCAGTGTACCTAACACTCTGTACTGCTCTGTGCAGCTCTGTACAGTATCATATACTACACTGTACAACTCTGTACAGAGCTGTACAGAGAGAACCCTCTCTGTGTGCTCTGTGGCTCTGTCCAGCACTGTCCAGGGTTGTACAGAGGACCCTGGGTTTGCTGATGACTGACTCTAAGATATTGGCTGTAGTGCTGATTAAGATGTTGGCTAGAAGGATTGAGTATTGGATGAGCAGCATTGAACTTCAGGACATTGGGGCATGAAATGCTGTGGTTCTGATTGGGGATCCATTGGTATAGGGATACATAGAGTACAAATCCAAGGACAATGTATTATACCCTATGGCCCATATCAGCGTGCTAGGGATAGTCCGAATTCGGCCATATCATTCAAGCTCCGAACTTCGGCGAAATCCAAGCCGAGGTGACATTTGGTTGCCGAACTGACTCTTATTCGGATCTGAGTTCTACTGATACCATGCATCAATTACTAAGTACAACGGTGAGACATTACAGAACGAGCGAAGTCCCAAGATCATTCCAGCTGAGTTGCGTAGTGCATGGAAGTTGTAGTAATAGTACAGAAAAAAAATGGCTGCGACCTAAAGAAATACGAGGCACAAAACAACAACAGTAGCAGTACATGAGTCACGTACAACGACAAACTTTGATGAGAAGCATAAGTGTACAGCATGACACTAGAATACACGATGCTAGAATTTGAGAGCGCGCTTCAGTGAATGTCCAATTAGCAATGATCTAGAGTTTGTCAAGTAGAACGAATACTTACCACATCAGGACTGCGTAGTCCTCTTGGGGAATCTGGAAGAGATCTCTGCCTCTTCAGCCTGGCGCTTGATCAACTTTCCGTGCCAGGTGGAGTAACGTGTATAGCCCGTTTGCCGTGCAGCGTTCCGCAAGTGGTCCATGACTTTCTTCCAATCTATAGGTAAAATTGGAGGCACCCACGTACGAACAAGTTGGAAGGGATCAGCGCTAGGAGATGCGATGAAGGGTGTATATCGTGATTATTAAATTTAAAACTAACCTGTTGTCGGTGTTGTTGGTCTCCTCCAAGATGGCAGGTGCCTCTGCAATGTTGGATTCATCCTCGTTGGACTCATCCAAGATGTCAGAGTTGTCGGACGGGGGGCTGGACTCCTCCTCTTCCGCCAGGATTTCCTCAATGTAGCTGATGGTGATGTCCCTGATGCTCGCAAATGTGCGATGGAATAGCTGCTGCAGGTTTTGGAGGTCCGTGAGGTCCACTTCGGGACTCAATTGCTGTCATTACGATCAGACACAGCTACACCTGAAGAGGGAGGGAAACTCACGCCAGATGCGAAGTATCGCGTATCATGATCATAGAGATCAAATGGCCCGTCATCAGGACGGAGCCAAGTAGTAACAACGATAGTGAGGGATGACACCCAAGTGTGGGTAAAGCCTGTGACTGGGCCAAAGACTGGCAGGTCGCTCTTTTGAAGCCATTTGCGGTATGGGGCGACTTTGGGTTCCTTCGACAGTTTTTGGAACGCACGGGATGATTCTGCGGGTGGGGAGTGACAGTGATCTTCTGAAATTTGGAATAGTGTAACAGCACGCATGTGTCGGTTAAGGGAGACGGAACGTTGGAGTTTCGCAATGGTAGCATCCCGAGCCTGCGAGAACGTAACCTCGGTCCCCCAAAGCTGCAGACGCCCTCCGTCTCCATCGTGGAACTCAACCAACGCATCAAGGGTACCAAGGGCTTTCTCCGTAGACCCTGCCTCTCCTTCCCCTCTGAGGGTCGAGTTCATCTGTACTACAAATCTACCAAACGCCTTATCGATACCCATGGATGCGAGACCAGCATCAATAGCGTCTCGCAACGGCTCCAGAAGACTTTCGTGGATTGGAGTAGGCAGGGTTGCGACCAATTGTTTGGTTGACTGAGAGTATGATAGTCTGAAAGAAAGAGTTGTTAGTGATTATCGGATTATCGCACACGACTTACTTGTATCGAATGTATTGATGATTATCATCTTCGGCGATGGCCTCCATAATGAAATCGCAATCATCCATAAACACGTCAGAGAAGGTCTTCGGGACAAATTAGCATGCGACATTATCGTGGGAGACTGTGCCTCAAGGCCTTATACCTTGTAATCAGTGTTGGTGCCCTCACGCTGTCCTTCTCCTCTGATAAAAGTGATTATCTGCCCGCGCAAAACTATCACAAAAGCTCAACCCATGTATGAATGTCCAAAGGTAAAAACTGACTATCTTTTTTGGAAACCTCGACTTTTGGCCCTTTTACCAAGGAATGCAGTGCAACATGAAAACCATGGAATTTTTGGTTCAATGTTGCAGGATTTGAAGGCGGACTTGCAGCCAAACGGACCGCGGCCCGGAGATATTGAGGTCCGTTTGATGAGTTGAGAGCAACTTGTTCTTAGAGAGGTCCCTTTGTATTGTGTTGCAGGTTTTCTTGCCATGACCGCAACGCCTGTCACCACAAAACCTGCCGTAAGTCAGCCTTCAACGCAATTCAACATCATTCAACTGATACTACTGTTGCCTTCGATGGATACCAGGACCTTTGGATCATGGGTCAGCTGCTTGGCCTTCACGAATTCAAGGACACAACACGGCTCAAAACTATGAACCGAGAATTGGCAGCGGCCCAGCAGAGGGATCGCAAAGCACAGAGAGGGGCGGGGGTTGAGTCATCGATACTGCGTGGCGTCTTGGTTGGAAACCACAATCCAGAAGCTGTTGAGGAGGAGTACCTACCTTCCATGAAAAAATGGATGTGTAGGATGCGGGAGTGGTTCTCCCCTGCTATCATCCTTCGTACCCTGGATCCCACTGACAATACCGGCAGAAAGATCATGGGCCTCGTCCCCATACTCTTTATTCGAAAGCTGGGATGGATAAGCTGCAAACTGTAGTCAATCTGTGTGAGCGAAACAAAAATATGAGGAATTATCATCGCCCTTACAAGATATTGATGAAATCTTGAGGAGGGTGGCGAGGAAGCGCTATCACTCGATCATCGATGAGCAGGATGCATACGAACAGATTCGTATAGTGCCCGAGCACGTGGAAAGGTCAACGGTGATCACTCCTGACAGTAATATGGTCAGCACAGTGTTGCAATAGGGAGACTGTAATGCACCTGCCACTTTCAAGGCCCTGATGAACCACCTGTTCGTCAACCTCGGGTTTCCTGGTCAACATGCACTCAGAACTCGGAGGCTGCGTCGGAACAAAATTGATATTGACATACGCCACTGGGTGATTCAGACGTTGCAGCCATAAACTTGAAGATCACTATATGTGAACTTGGTCCGGTGTTTGACATGATCGGCATCTGAGTGATTGCGTCAGAGTTGTTACCTCTAAGCAGCCAAGCTTGTAGATGCGGGCTTGATAAAGACCCAAGGCTGATATTACCTTATTGCATTTGACGTTGAAAGTCATGACCATAGGAAAGGTGTGTTCGAGAAATTGTAAAGCAAGGCTCTAGCAGATCGTCGTTTATGCTGAGGATGGTGGACAAGTCGCTGAGCTTGAACTTGCGATAATTGAAGACTGTCGAGTCTATCTGTTGACCACTATTTTATCCTGTGAGCTGGAGCTTCGAGGATGTGTGGCAAATGAGAATATTTCTGTTGACAAGCTTACATCGGTCATCAAACGGAGGCTATGAAGGAGGCACACACTAACAATAATGACGATGCCGGACTTCTCAAAGGATGTCCTCCAGTTGGTACGATCTGTAAGCCGAGAGAAGGGACATGGTGTGCGCTTCAACCAACGGTGGTGATGTGACGGGCGCTAGCATGTGTGACATGGCGTTTTCTGAGGGTGATAGCATTGAGGACAATAGCACAAAATAGGATGCAAGGTTGTACTGCGAGTCACGACTCACCAGTTTCATGTCGTCCAGAGTCCTTTCTTTGCCTTCTTTCTATTCTCCTTCGTCTGCTGTCCTTCTCCTTCGTCTATCTTTCCTATCTCTCCTTGTTCTTCTTCCTCTTCTACTTCCGCTCCCTCTATCGATACTGCAGGTAGAAGTCGCTGGATAGAAAAACCCTGTGATGGTGAAACGTAAGGAGCATAGAGACTCGTTTGGATATGTCACCAGTGGCGAGAGATTCAAGATCATCTACTACAAAACCATGTTATATTAACATCCCATAATTAAATTCAGCACTCACCCAGACCTTTAAATTTCTGTGCAGCGAGTTTTGCAATCAGGGCTTCAGCTAGACATTCAGTAAGTATCGATTGGGAGGCTTTGACCAAGAAGCCTGCAGGCAAGCACCATAAGTATAAAAAAATGAACATACCAATACTAGCTATTTCCTGCGCGACACACGTTTGGCCCGGGGGCGACCTTTGGTTGGCTTGGCCGGTTCCTCGTCCTCACCGTCGGATTCCTCTATCATGCGGCGCTTAGTCTTACCACTGGTCTTCGGCACTTTCTTCTTCCCTTTTTGACAGTACCGACGTCTTCCGAGTCTTTGTCGTCGTCTGACGGAGCTTCATCCAGCGTCAGTTCGCTGGGTGCAGGTGACTTTGGCGAGATGGGGGCCTTCTGCAAGGGCCTGGGAGATCGAACGATTGGCAGTGGGGGAAGTTCTGGATCTGGGGTGACAGAACTTTGAGGCGGTGTTCGGATGGCATTAGGTTCAGGTGCTGCAGGTCGTCTGGCAGCATTGGCACGAGTGGCCATCTGCGCTCGCATCTTGGCTAGACCGTTGACTGGAGCCAAAGAAGAGCCAGACGCATTGCCGTTGTCATCGGATATGGTTGCTCCACCTTCGCGTCCGTTTTCATTCTTGAATAATGTTCTTAATAGAATTGAATAATTAGCTAAATTAATGGAGAAGCGAAAACATACTTGTTCCACCATTTGAGAAGTCCCTCCGCCCAGTCTCTATCCTCGCACTCACGAATGAAGTCGATGATGTTGTAGTAGAAGGCTTGGTTGTTGAATTCACCATCGGCTTCGGCCCATTTGTTCTTGTTGCTGATTGCGAAGCGTGCCTATGTGAAATCAATCCGTCAGATACATTAAGTATATCAATAGATATAAAACTCGCCTGAACACAAGCATATGCTATATGTTCCGCTTCAACGGTAGTCATATCGTGCAGGGATGCATTGCATGAGCGTGTGGCACGCGAGTCATCACCTAATGCAGTAGATGGACCTGTAAAAATATGACGCATTATCTAGTGATTCAAAATGTTAGTAAGATACACGCATATAATCAACTCAAAACTTACACGCTCGAGGAAATAGCCCTGGAATAGGCCCTCATTCATGGCGTCCTCATTGTACTTGCTGCCAGGTGGATATCCGGCCCACAGAAACACCGGAAAGTCGATTGAAGTCATCCGAATCCGTCCAGTCTCCATCCATTTTCGGGCCCTAAGACAAAGAACATCAGATGATCAAATATAGAATAAATCGAGTACTTACGATGCAGGATCTCGGTTGAAATCAGCGAGTGCTGATATCGGACAAAGGAATGAAGCTAGCACAGGGTGGTTTATGCCCATGTGTGCCCTCGATAGTGACCCGCCGTTGTAAATGGTGGGTTTCAACCCTTCCTTCAAGGGTTCAGGAGCTGCATAGTGGCCGATCTGGACCTTTAAGCGAGTTGCATCGTCCGAACGTGTTCCACTGATAACGGCAGTCATCTAAATAGTATGTCAGCATACAGTCAATGCGCATATATGCAGCATATAAGTGCATATACTCACCTTTCGTGCGGCCTGAGCGAGTGCCTTAGACTTGGCGCGATCATTACTAGTAATAAGTGATCGGAGTCCCGGAGCCAATTGAAGCAACTGCTGATAGTTGCGCTTGTACCGATCGAGGGTGTTGGTTGAACTAAAAAAAGGTAAATCTGAGTATAGATTTGAAAAAACCAAAACTCGGACTTACAGACTCGCGAGCCTTTTCTTGCGGGATTCACGCTCGGCCTCAGACTCTTCAAGTTCTCCATTCTCCGCGGCCTGCTCTTGCTGCAGGAGCAAACCTACCCTTAAGAGTTTCTCCACGTTGCAAAACAGATCGACACAACGTGCCATAGCACGTGCTGCCGCAAGGAACTCCTCTGGAACTTGGTCGAGATCCGACTCATAGCCCTCCTTGGAGATCTTGGATTTCCTGTTCAATACATTATATTAGTGATCTATAGTATCTCGGCGTAAGGAATTTGAATATGAAACTTACTTTGCCTTTCGATCACCTTTATCAGGTCTGCGCCCGCGTTTTTTAGACGACTTCTTAGGGCGAGGTTGTATGCGATCCATTGATGAGATCGATGAGTCACTGCTGGTATCACTATCTGAAGCAGAGGCGGATCTGGAACATTTGTGCGGCATTATTACAATGTGATGATAGCGGTAGAAGATAGAGTCGCACGATCAGAATATGGTCAACATAGGAGGATTTCAATCTCAGATAATCATGTGACTTGATTTGTCTCCGTCTTGATCCCTAAGTCAAACTTACTTCTTCGTTTGAGTCATATCCGAGTCGACGATCATGATCGTGCACTGCCTACAAATCTATATGGCACCAGAAGTACCAATAGCTTCAATCCACAGGCTGGAGTAGGTGCGTCTATCATGACTTAAGGGATTTCACAGACCACACAGGTGGTGATAACTAGGACATGCAATCCAACGTTGGAGGCAACTTGAAGGACTTAGAGTTGCACTGGTTCGGAGAAGAGTTGCAGGATGATCTAGATCTACCTATTTCCGCTAAGTTTCCGAATTTGTTATCATGTATGTTGATCGGTATGATGCAATATAAATACTCAAGTTTTCTGTTCTTGTTGGGCTTGAGTGTGCATCCCATGGACGGCCTCATCTGCCTTGGGTGTGCAAAGGCTTTCACAACTCAGAAAAGCCTAAGTAACCATGAGGCTCGGTGTGATGCCAGCAAAAGCCTTGACGCTGACATCTATAAACAGCAATGCCGCCTGGAGAAGCAGATGCGCCGGAAGAATAAGAGGAAACGTGCTCACAGTGAGTCTGCCTCACCGAAAGGCAGAGATACGAGCCACGATGCTCGTCACCTACGTCCTGCCGACCAGATGGATGTTGACTTTGTTGACAATGATCAATTGTTTGATATGCACGAGGTATGTCATTTGATATTGATGATCGGTTGGTCTAATATTACTACAAGGACGAAAATATTGCAGAATCTTCTACTAACACCGTCATTCCAGAGCTGGAGCTCCCAATCCCACCTATCCCTGATATTCCTGCCATCGTTTCTGCCCGTTCCGGTCGACGAATCCGCATGCCCGCTCGTTATGCGGATTATCTCCCAGCCGGACCTACCGATCTACCGCATATACCTCCTCCTCCACTGGATAGCCCTCCAAACCAAGTCATCGACCTTCCCAACGACCAGCCTATACTTGTCCCCTACCAGACTGCACCGGATGCACTGGGTCTTTTCCGCATCTATGTGCAACAACCCACTCTCATACCCATTGGAAATGAAGGCCTTGATGCCATCGCTGATGCCCCGACCTTTGGAACGCAGGGCAACCCTCATCTGGAGAGATCCCAGATTGTTCCTGGACTTCCCTCCCAAGATATCCGGCCCGAAGATATCTTCTCCCCATTTAGCAGCCCAACCGCAGGGCTTCTGATGTGCTGGCAGTATTCTGGAGCAAACTCTAAGTCGAGTGCCGAAATGAAACGCCTCACCAGGGTGTTTCTCGATGATGATGAATATAGGAGAGAGGATATGCGGGTTTTTGACGATGTACGTGAGAAGAGGCTTATGAAGGATTATCTCAAAGACAGATCTAATCCATTCCGCGTGGAAAATGGTTGGCGCTGTTCATCAGTAAAAATACGCCTTCCCAAAGAAAAGGTTAAGTTCGCATCAGAAGAAGAAGCCCCAGAATTGGAGATCACGGGTGTTCATCACCGCTCCCTCACTGACGTCATTAGATCCGTCTTTGAGGATAGCATCATATCCTCCTTTCATTTAACACCTTTCCATCAGCGATGGGAGATCTCCGAAGGCCACACTGTCAATGTTTACAGCGAGGCATATTCCTCACCGGCCTTTCTAGAAGCCTATGAGGAAATTAATGCGCTTCCCCGAGATCCAGGCGATAACCTCGAGCGAGTTGTGGCCTCACTGATGATGTGGTCTGATGGCACTCACCTGGCTAGTTTCGGAGATGCATCACTCTGGCCCTTCTATCTCTGCTTTGGAAATCAATCCAAGTACACGCGAGGCAAGCCGACAGCATCTGCATGTCATCATGTTGCGTATATTCCAAATGTATGTTCCGTTTGCAATCTATCAATTTAATTATGCTAATTATGATCTATTAAGCTTCCTGATGACTTCCAAGACCGTTATGGCCGTCTCTTTGATGAGGCATCATCCAGTGACGTCTATACTCACTGTAAATGTGAACTCATGCAAGCCATATGGGCGCTTCTACTGGATGATGATTTTATGGACGCCTACAAAAATGGCATCATCATTCGATGTGGGGATGGGATCACTTGACGTGTTTTCCCCCGCTTCTTTACTTACTCTGCAGACTATCCTGAAAAGTACGTGTTTTAATATTAAATCTTATGATTGTATCTCATCTTAGGTCTATTATTATAGGATTCTGCTTGCTTGCATCAAGTTCCTCGGTGAATGCCCTTGCCCCCGCTGCCTCATCAAGAAAGAAGACGTCCCCAAGATGGGTATGAAGATCGATCTTGAGAACCGCCAAGCAACTCAGCGTGTCGATGATGAACGACGTCATCGCAAAGTTGAAAAAGCCCGCAGGCTTATTTTTCAGCATGGTGTTGGTATCAATGGTCAACGCATCAAGAAGATCTTACAAGGCGAGTCGCTAGTTCCAACTTGGGTGAGTAATCTGTGCATGAATCTTATATTTATATCTTATTACTTCATATTAGAACGCGTTCTCTACACGGTTCCTTGAATATATATTCAATTTTTTCTTGATGTTTGTTGTTGACTTACTTCATGAGTTCGAGCTTGGTGTTTGGAAAGCAATTTTCATACACCTGATGCGCATTCTATTTGCTGCGGGTGGTACAGCGGTTCAGGATCTCAATTTCAGGTATGTCTTTTGCAGGAGTAATGCACACTTATATGACTACATACAGGTACCGTCAAGTTCCTACTTTTGGCAGGGGAACGATCAGACGTTTCCATAAGAACGCATCTGCAATGAAGCGTCTTGTGGCGCATGACTTCGAAGATCTGTTACAGGTAAGATTGATTCCATCAGAATTTAATGATGTTATTGATGTTCCGTTCATTTCCAGTGTGCTATTCCTGTATTCGAAGGACTCCTCCCTCCCGATCATAATAATATCATTCTTGACCTCCTCTTTGACCTCGCTACCTGGCATGCTTATGCAAAACTCCATCTACATACTGACGACACTCTTGCATTTTTCGACTCTGCAACTGTCATCCTCGGTCAATCAGTACGCAAGTTTCAGCGCACTACTTGTGCATACTATCACACGACAGAACTTCCTCATGAGTATGCCGCCCGTGGACGCCGTCAGGCTGCATTAGCCTCAAAACAAGTGGGATCTGCAAATGGGTTGCAGAAAGGCAAGTCTACTATATCGAACCCGAAGGTGAAGACATTAAATCTTTACACCTACAAATACCACGCGCTCGCTGACTACCCAAATACTATCCGGCGAGTCGGTACTACAGATAGTTATTCTACACAACCGGTAAGTGTTCTTTTTGTAAAGTTACTCATACAATATTTGATATCCGACAGGGAGAACTCGAGCACCGTCGATCGAAGCGCCGATACCCTCGCACAGCCAAAAAGAAGGATCAAACCTTAACTAGCATGACTTCTCAAGAAGCACAAGAGCGCCTCATTGAGAAGGTGATCGCTGCACTTGCAGCACAGCGGAATCCGAGACCACGGCGCACACGGATGTCTCCCTCAGATCACTACTCTATTGCCAAATATGCCCGGGCAAATGATGACATCACTTCCTGGTTAACTGAACGCAGAGACGTCGGAGACTTGTGTGATCCTGCTATCGAGGTAAGCTATTTTTGGATATGTATATTCGCATTTTCATTGTATTTTCTTAGGAGTTTATTCCACGACTCAAGGACCATCTGCTTGCTCGGCTTCGCAATCTCGCATATGATGGAGATGAGCATGACTTCTCCGACGCTGATCGCACCTCAGTTCTGTTCACAGACCACAAGATATACCACCATAGCATTTTGCGCGTCAACTATACTACCTACGACCTACGACGTGAACAGGACACCATCAATCCCCGCACTCGCGCCGTCATTATGGTTCTCTCCCACGAAGATGAGAAGACTCACCCATTCTGGTATGCCCGTGTGATCGGGATCTTTCATATCAATGTGGAATACCGTGAGGACGACACTGGAATGTACTCACACCCAACTCGGATGGACTTCTTATTTGTCCGATGGTTCAGATGGGATAATTCACCTGCAGGTTGGACTGCAAAACGACTCCAACGCCTTGAGTTTTTTGATGAAGACAGCCCTGATGCATATGGATTTTTGGATCCGGACTCTGTCATTCGTGGGATTCACTTGATTCCTAGTTTTGATCATCGCATAGATCCTCAAGATCCTGAGTCTGACTACCGGTTTCAGTATGTAAATATGTGCGCATTTATTTTTATTTATTCTTGCTACAAAGGCTGACATATTTACACAACATATAGATTTGTTGATCGAGATATGTTCATGAGGTTCCGTGGTGGCGGAATCGGCCACAAAGCTACCAGAGACTGGGACAATATTCTCCAACATGAGGAACACGGAGCCGAAGAAGTGGAAGAAGAAGAAGAAGCTGATGATGCACCAGATGCGGCTGAAGAGGAAGAGGAATGGGAAGATATTGAGGACGACTCAGACAATGATGACAGTGGCAGTGATGAGGAAGAAGGTGATGACGAGGATAGAGTCATAGCAGATGAAGGGGAGGAGCTCGACGACAATGTGCTTGCAGAGGAAGGCTATGGCGCACTTTGATGTAAACATGTTCTTGATCGATCGATCGCGCGGTGCATATCAAATTTTCATTTTCATTTTCCATTGCCCGAAAATTTTCATTACCAGTATCTGTGTGACATTATCTATATATTGTATTGTCTATGATATGTCATGTAGATATAAGAAGCATCTACTTAATGTCGTGGTGATAGTATGGTGAGGGGGGAGGCATCATTCTGAGATATTTACTTTCATTCGAATGTCATGTCGAGGTGTTGGTGACATCACGCGGAATTGATTGGTCATATGTTGAGCCACCCTACCGTCCATATCGGGTAATGTCTCAGTTGAGCAATTTTTGTGATGTTACAGACGTTTCGGAAAGTCTTGACTCACGTGTTTGTAATGGTTCAAAACTAGTAGAAATGTTGAAAAATCATTTAAATCAGTTTCAAGTTTTGTACGCCTCTGAACGGCTTCAAACACACCATCTGGCACATATTTCTCACCCAGACTCTCCCATGGTCTACCAGAGGATCAGTCCTGATCAAGAAGAACGAGCTCTGTACTTGCATTTGGAGGATGGATGGTTTACTTGAACGGGGCAGTGACTCAAATTATATTCTGTCGCTCACGCCTTCTCCACTGTGAAAGAGGTGGCTTCGACGGCTCTCTGACACGGCCAATTCCCTGAGCAGGACCTTCATGAAGTTTGCTTCAGGCGACGACGTGCAACGGCAACCCTTTACCCTGCCGTCCTTCCTCTCCTTCACGCAGTGTGCAGAATGTCTGTGTTCATCCGCGCACTTTCTCCTTAGGACTCCTGGTTCTCCTTCCTGGTTTCTCTCTCACACCCACCCACCCGAACCGCTGGGATTTTTGGGATCTCTCTGCTGTTTTGCCTGTCGAGCCGTTTGGAGTGGTCTTCATGTCCTCCTCACGGTTCACTCTCAGATCTTTAGTTTCGGACTGATAGTACTGATTTCCTTTGTAGCTTACACTGCTGTACTCGTCTATCCCGTAGTCTGTCCGCACCCAAAACATGCAGGCGCAACTCAGACTTGCGCATTCTCCCTCTCATGCAGGATCTCTCCCCACTCCTAATACCAGGGACTCGTTAGCACGAGAATATGAATATCTATGAATGTCAAATAATATTATCAGAGTGTAACGGGGAGTAAATGTACAAAGGAACAGCGTCGTTAAATTAATTGATTATCACTTGCATTGCAAGTGGATTCAAGTTTGTTCCTGAGAAGACCTAGACCTACCTAGACGAAAGGGTTCGCTCAGCGCTGCTCCGTTGGCGGCATCGAAGGATCCAAAATGCATATACGAGTGAGTAGATTTGCTAGAATTTGCCTCCCACCGCTCTATACGCTCTATACTTTGGGCAATACCCCAAGAACAGCAGCATGTGCTTGATCCCCATCCTTCCTCCAAGTACAGGTACAGAGCTCGTTCTTTTGGTTAGGATTGATCCTGTGGTAGACCATGGGGAGTCTGAGCGAGAAACATGCGCCAGATGATGTGTTTGAAACCATTTAGAGGCGTACAAAACTTGAAACTGATTTAAATGATTTTTTAACATTTCTATTATTTTTGAACAATTATGAACACGTGGGTCAAGACTTTCCGAAAGGTCTGTAATGTTAACTTTGATTTCTCTCAAAATGTGTGCATGGTGGAATATATGTTACTTAGAAAGGAGGATGAGGCAGGAAACTAAAAAGTACTTAAGCAAACTTCAAACCTGCCTACGGTACTCTATCAAGTAATACAAAAACCAAGTATGGGGAAGAACCAGTGCTGTGATGTAAAACATCTGTTCAACGGTCAAACATACCTGACCACAGGTGTACACCGTAGCAGCACATAGATGATTGTCTTCTGCATGCCTGATCACCCAACTAGCCTTCTGGCCGTGGTGAAGATGGTCTATCTCAGGGTGATTATGCTGTTTGGCATAGTAGGTGCGTCGTTGGCATTGACTGTCCTAGCTTGCATTGACGTTGTTGTCTGTCTTTCAGTCTCAGCAATGTCCAGTAGATACCCCGTAGACATTCTTCTTGCATTATTGAGAACAAGATAATGCAATGTAACAGATTCATTGCAACTGCACCTTTTCCCCTTCTCTCCACCCTGAACCTCTCATGGCTGACACTCTGGCTTGTTGTGAGTGGCAAATTGAGCCTGTGATTGATTGCCCATATCTCACCTTTGGACTCAGGCTGACTTTTGGAAACCCACACTGCGATTACGCCCAGCCAAACCAACCTGGGACCATCCACACAAATACCTGCCCTCAGAGGAATCGCATTTTGTGAGTTGCCATCACGGCTCCATTACCAAATCCACGTGTAGTATTGGGCAGTTTTGGGCACTCTGGTGCTTGTAACACATGTCTATGAAAATCTCCCCTTACTCAGTGATGTCCTTGCATGGAGATCTTCCAGTAACAGAATGCTTGGTGTCGGGTTGTCTGTTGTCAGTGACCGCTTTGCATGGATACTATGTCCCTTTGTTGATGCTGGTAATATGTACTTAGAATGCAATATGGATTACTTACTGTGTGGGAGCAAGATCTGGATGTGATCCTGCCATGCGGACCTGATGTTGCCGAGTCATATCAAGTGGAGTTCAAGTTAGTATAAGTATAGCCAAGCACGTACATATAGTGTACAAAGGGTTAGTTAGTTACTGGCCGAGGTAGGTAGGTAGGTGTGATAACTGGAGATTGTGTTGTTTGCAAAGATGGTAGAACGGTTGCACTGAGGGAGAATGAACTGTGAGGCCTTGAGGGATAAGAGAATATACAAGAGCAGGAGCACTCTGTTGAAGTTTCTCTCCACTTCCCCTGAAGATGATTGTGATTGGTGAAGAGACCCCAGCATGCAGGTGACTCATGTTCTGAGCCCTAAAGTGTGTGTAACTTAACTACTAACCAACTAACTTAGAGCCTGGACAGCTGCATTTATTTTCCAGTTTATTTCCTCAGTTTGTTTCTGTATGTGGCATGGAAAATTGTAATAATGTGTGACTTCACGTGTGACTCGCGTCCAAACCCCTTCAAAGTGCAGAAAGAGTTTTGGATTCCCCGATATTTCCGCTGGAATAGGCGCATCCTCCCGCAGAAGACATACAAATTTATTGTAGAAGGGTGCCAAGGACAAAGCAAGCAGGACTCTCTTGAAATATCTGATGTGGTATGTGAGACAATGTATATCTTGCAATAGCATGAATGTACTTCTGCATGGTTGTGTGGGAGTGCTGAAAACATTCTGCAACATGACGGCTTGAAAGCCCTGTCCTGTCACACATGTGTAGAGAAATACAGCAACTTGTTCATCAAGCAGAATATATTTTGAATCACATAGCCCACAAGTCCAAAGCTCGTGTAGAAGTGCATGGAAGACATGTTTTCTCATTCCAAGCTCAGTTTTGATCCAGTCAGGGTGTCCATTGATGAGTTCTTGCACCCATGCATGCCCAGTGAGGACTGAGGTATGGTAGGGCTGCTTGTCCAGAAAAGGAGTCATATATGCAATTATAATGCCCATGATAAGTTGAGAAATCATTGTGGCTGCCATCCGCAGCATGTGGAAATGCTGAATACCATGCATTTCAGCCTTGGTGTGATGTCATACTAGTATGTGTGTGATACTTGCGTGATACATTGAGCTTGTCACGGTTGTTTGTACATATTGTTACAAAAAAAATAAACTGCGAAACAAACTGGAAAATAAATGCAGCTGTCCAGGCTCTTAGATCGAAGCTGACAGCATAGCAGTTTGAAACTTTGAGACCTGGCCTTGGCAAGAGCTACATAAATTCATGCTTGCCGAGCAAGAAGCATGGTTTAGGTTCCTGCACGAGTGAGTCTACTGTCTTGTATAAGTGGGGGGAGGGTATAAATATGATAACCCAGTGGACGGAACCCAGAACACACTGAAAGTTCAAGCTTCAAGTCTCATTGCACCGCCACGTCTCCTGTCTGCTTCCCCTCTGAAGTCTTCATTAGCGAGTCATGCAATACCCCAACGACATCAATAATCCTACCCAGTTAACAATGGAATGATTTGTCGGTCATTCCCAGCATCTGTATACGGCAGCACAAGATCCGTTGTCAGAGCTCGCATCTATTTGTTTCGTGTTGGTAGGTAGGGTGGGTGGAAATGCAGAAGGGGGGCCTGACCAGTGTTGTGTTACCTTAAATTGTCTGCAGGGCCTTCCCCCTTTGCCTCAAACGAGGATCACTCAGGACCTTGACTCTGCAATTGGAGTGTCTTATATGTTGCCATATCTCACCACCTTGGGGGTGTGGCCTGTTCCTCCTCGTAAGGAGAGCCTCAAGAAGGGTAATCATGCAAGGGGTATCACATATGAGTCTGAGGTGAGACAATTCAATGACAATCATTATTTAATTGTATGTCCTGACCAAGAAACCAGGACACCGACACAAGTATCTTTGTCCCCATGCATAAAATCCCCAACATGCCATTGGGCGGAGTCCAGCAAAGGCATGTTGTCAGAATATCTTTTCCCCAGCTCTACAGTGCAGCACAGCTTGCCGACGATGTCTGGGTATCTCAAGAGCATTTGGCCCTCATATATGATCTTTGCCTCCATCCTACACTGCATGAGGTTGTACCGGAGTGTCGAGACCACTTGCCAACTTCGTATGCTGCCACATTCACACATTCGAAGACTTGCACCAGGGGACTCACATTCAGCATAGTGATGTTCCGGCCTGGCTTCAAGCCCCGGGCCAGCCGAAGCCGGGCCTGAATAAGCCAAGCCAACCCCAGGCCCAGGTCACAGCCTGCCCAAGGCTTGGGGCTGGGCTTCAATTTTGGAAAGCCTAAGCTGGCAGCTCAAACTGCGGCTTGCTACTGCAACACAGATCATGTCTTCACTGTCCTGTGCACGTTCGCACCTGGAAATTATGTTTTCGTTCATCCTGGACTCATTTGTGTTAGTTTGTGCTCCGAGTTGTTCATGCATAGGTGTCTTTTTTCACTTATTTCTGTATGTACATCATTGACAGGTATCTACATATTTGTTAGTCGCTACTTGCATGCACCTTTACTTTTCAGCACTTTGTTCATACTCACATGCTTGCGCACATCTACGCTCGACGTGCCTTAGGCTGCCCTCCAATGGTGTTGCGAAATCTAAGGTTTGATTTTTTGATTTTTACATTTACAACTATAACTGATCATGTATATAGTGTCCATGCTTTTTGCTAATATTTGTGCATGCCTGCACTCATTTGCACCCTACCTCTGTGCTTGTTTCTGTGGGCCCCACTTGCCTTTGCTTGTCTCCATGTGCTGCCTTGACATGGATTGACATGTCCCACTCATTCTGTCATCCAATGCCCCAGTAGCGATAGCACTCGAATACATCATCCCTTACCCCATCAAAATGATCACAATGTACAACTTCAAGGCAGGAAAGATCAGCAACAATGGCAGTTACAGCATCAGTAAGCAACACAGTATTCCCTGGTATGAGACCACTCTCTTCTCTTGTATGAGTCTGTCAGACTGCTTCACTTAGTTTCATATCTTTGTCTTGTCTAAGCGCCTACAAGTGACCTATGGTTCGAACATGTCCAGGGTCTGCTGAGAATTCTCTCGACTCAGGGCGTGTTGAGTAGTAACACATTCAAACTTCCAAGTTCTGCTATGTACCATATTTCCCTACTAAGCTCACAACTAACTGAAATCCATGTACCTATCGCTAGGCAGTATCACAGCCGGTAACAGGTGATAGGGGTAACCATGTCCAGGTTGTCGAGCATTTGCCTTTCACTCATTGATATTTTGAATTACAAGGTTATTGAAGACTTTCCTGTGAAAAATGAATGTAGCATTACTCTCAAATATATATTAGCATCAGAGCTTGTGACTATAATATGACATGGCACCATCACTGCTGGTAAGGGATGATGGGGGAATTGTGTCAATCTGTTATTAGCTTTTCAACCATGAGCAATTTGAGTCATCATACATACCCATGGATGTCAGCAAATCTAGCCCAGCATGAACAGTCATGACAAATCATTATATTTCTTTCAGTTGGGCAAATGTAACAAGAAATGGTCACTATGGAAATATATGTGTGTTATGCATGTGTAGGTACCTCTGAAAGCAGTCACTGTAATTACAAGCATCTTATGATCAAAAGCTTAAAAGTACTGTGTTTGGTGATGAAGGACAACATTCACATGTGAAAGAAAATGAGAACTCAATCCCCTTGACATTGATAAAGTCTTAGTGATACCCATAGTGCCATATACTTTATCATCATTGTCATCCAACATGAGTGATTCCGTGTTGATGCTGTCCAGTGCAGCTTTATTCTTCTGTGCCAGACCCTCTCTTACAAGGCATAAGTAAGATTCACTGTGGGAGAAATCGTTGAAACTCGCTATAGTGATAGTGCGTCAATCCTGGTTGGTGCGAAATTAGTAGTCGACCCAAAGGGATAGCTCTGAGAGCAGTTCCTCCTGTAGTAAGAGCGAAGGGACTAAATGCAGCTGGGTGTGAGATCTATGCGATGACCACTGTTGGAGATGCGAAGATGCGGGAAGACACGATGCGGATGCGAAGTGAGTGCGGTGCGGGTGTGGAGTAAAAGAGTGCGGATATAACTAAGTGGAGGCCAGGTATACGAATCCAGGTACCAGGTATTGAGTGACGGGTATGACGGGTGGAACGGGTATGGGTACTGGGTATGCGGAATGCGAATGCGAAGTGTGCTGGGAACTACTCCAGTATTCGCGATGAGGTTCCTAGGTATAAACTAGTGGTAGTTGAATGCTTTAATGCGGAGCTCACACGTGATGATGAGAACAGCAATCAAATTGCACAAGGATTAGAGTGTAGTAACTAAGGCCAGTGACTCCTGCAACACCGACTCAGAGGAAGGGAATGTAGAAAAGTGCTGAGATACGAGTCCTGAGTCCGTATATAAGCAAATGCGTACGAATCCGGGACGATATAGGCGACCGCATATGTACAAGCAAGCCCGAACGATGTAACATGTAATAGCGCTAAGTCTGCCTCATGTATGGGAAAAGTATGTAAATGAGGCTGCAAATGATCAATGGGTGACAAGGAGAGACTAATAACGCACCAGTGGGGTTGGATGGACGTGGACAGGACATGGGAGGATGATGTGAGGGACTGGTACGGTTATGCGGAGTGATGCGGATCGTAACCCAGTATGCGGAGCCACTGCAACGACACACGAAGGTGTGTAACTGACCGCAACTATCTGGAACTGTTCGCAGCTCTTTGGAATGACTTCGGACTGTAAGTGTAGGTATTGGCTAGTATGGGGAAATGATGCTCTGCAAGGCTGCAGGTAGGATGTTCACGACATCGCACTACATACATGCTGTCAGTGTATCATAGTGAGTAAGGGGTGAGGTGCTCACCAGGATTCTACCATGTCCACCACTGATAAAGCCAGGCACTTTCTGGACCTCCATAAATAAGTATCACTGCAGACCACTTCCTATTAAACCCACATTCAAATCCAGGTGGAGTAATAACATATGTAGCCATGCATGTCTTGTTTGGAGGATGTATGGGAGCACCAGACCAGAATTGCCCTGGTTCTCATATGCCATGTCCTGCTCCTTCACTGCATTGACAAGGCCATCAGGATGAACGTATGTGGAGAACACAAGGAGGGAGTGACTTGCAAGGGACCTAGTAAGAGTCGGGTAGTGTTAGTTCCATAGTTTGTAAGTCAATGGTTATGGTGAGATGCACAAGACTCTGAAGAACACACATATATAACAGAAAGATCATCTTCTCCCAACTTCTACTCACATAAAGGGTAATAAAGATGGCATTTGGACAAACATTGCCTTGGGTGGAGGAAGCAGAATCATAGAGAAAAGTAAGAGTGACCTGGCTCAGAATATAAGTGAAGTGTTAATGCAGACTGGAAGGGCAATTCTGACTAAAGTCTGGTGTAGTCATGTCAGCAGCATGGAGGCATTATAAATATATATTTGTCCAAATTGGGACATTCCTCTTAGTGTGATAACTCAATGATGAAGGTGAGTATGTGTTCACTCTTGATTTGATTTGATTTTATATCTACTGATCTAGTACAACCATGAATAACAATAACACCAATGCAATGCTAATGCTCATGGAAGAATAGGAAACTAAAATTATGAGGTGTGGCAACCATTTTCTGATATTGGCTACTTGCCGATCATCATTTTGCAGATTCCTTAGCATCTTCTCCAAACACACCAAGGCTAGTGAGTGACACAATAATTTGTAAGCTACAAGGCTGAAACTATTGAAGGAACTGATGGATATTACCTAGGCTGCCATGTGACAATGCATGTGTCAACTCATCTATCAACCAGACATGCTGTTTCCTCCCTATCTGTTGCCTCCAGTCTGGTCAGAGGAGGTGCATGTTGGAGTCTGATATGTCCGACATGTCCGGCAGTAAGTCCAGCAGTAAGTCCACCCCTATCTCTGGCCGGTCCAGTGAAGATCCAGAAACTGGAGATTAGCAAGTCTGGACCAGCACAGCCACATTGTGGCAATGCCTGGAGCAGAAACTACTCCGGAGTTTTACCAATGTCTTTGTAACATACTTATCAATCATCTCTGGAAATTAGCTAGTTAGACATATATATACTCTTAGCAAGTAGTTGTACATCTCAGTTCTAATGAATAGACTGAGATGTAAGTCTGATGTTTTTCCCCTATCATTTTTACCAGTACTAACAAGTACTATAGTTTATCTTCTAGGTACATATTACTTACCTGAGTTCTAATCAATAGACTGAGATTTTATCTTCTAGCATCTCCAGTCATTTGATCTCCTGATCTCCACCTGGTTCTCTGGTTCTCTGCTCTGACCCTAGTAATAGAAACTCCACCTGGACTTCATACTACCAGACTTAGAACCCCCAGACTTTCGGAATTCTGACCCCTGTCTACCTCATAACTCCATTAGGTTATGAGCCCTGACCACGTTATGTACACCCCCATGACTGGAGCTTCTTTCTTTAATGTCTCCCTGCTTGCTGAAGATGACCTGAACTGGATTGTGTCCAAAGGAAGATTGATTACTGCAGTCAATGTGAGAGGAAGCACTATGAAGCAATACATTGATGAAAGTGCAGTAAAACCCACTCCACTACAGGTAGACTCCACTGGAATTGCACAAAGTCCAACTGGAGGAACAGCAACTCTAATCAAAATCAAAGAGAACCTCAAGGAGATTCAGGAATACAATTACAGGAACTCACTTGTCAAGCAGCAGATCTTTTGTACCTTGACGGATAAAATGTACCTAAGGGTGCAGGAGTTTGACAGTGCCTCTGCTATATGGGCGGAGTTATGTGCCATCCACCAGGACAAGACCAAGCTAACTCAGATGGATCTCCGATGCCATATGCATGAAACCCAGTGCCAGGAAGGATCAGATGTCAAGGAACATTTTGGAGCACTTCGGAGATTGAAGCAATCCCTTACTGGTGCAGGAGAAATCATTGAAACTCGCTATGGTGATAGCATGTCGATCCTGGTTGGTGCAAATTTAGTAGTCAACCCAAAGGGATAGCTCTGAGAGCAATTCCTCCTGTAGTAAGAGCGAAGGGACTAAATGTGGTTGGGTGTGAGATCTATGTGATGCCCCGAAGGTGCAAGAAGACACGATGTGGATGTGAAGTGAGTGCAGTGCGGGTGTGGAGTAAAGAATGCAGATATAACTAGGTGGGGGCTAGGTATACAAATCCAGGTACCAGGTATCAAGTGATGGGTATGATGGGTAAAACAGGTATGGGTACTGGGTATGTGGAATGCAAATGTGAAGTGCACTGGGAGCTGTTCTGGGACTTGTGATGAGGTTCCTAGGTACATAACATGTAATAGAGGCAAAGGACCTATCTCTCATCCAGTACATGTAGCAGTACATGTAGCAGCACGCTAGTTGAACATAGACATAGGTTTTGCATTATGCCCTCCACCACATTGGTAGATGGACTGAGTCAATTCCCCCTCCACTGTATGTACGGTGGAGGGGATGACAGATGTTAATGGCTGGATCGTTTAATGGTTGGTCAATGGGGTTGGATTTTAACAATGACTTGGTTACCTGACGTAGAAGACAGGGCCAGCATGATCCAAGGGGTCACAATAAGCGAGAGTGAGTTAGCCATTGCCCACTCCACTGTATGTATGGTGGAGTGGATGATGTGTGTTGATGGCTGGACATGTTGGTTGATTAATGGTTGGATCTGTCAACAACTGGAGCTTACCTGACTCAGAGGATGTATGGAGGAACGGGCCAGCATGATCTAAAGGATCGCAGTAAGCGAAGGCGGATGACCTGGAGTTGATGGCTTGATCATTCAGCAAAAAAGGATGGAGTTGGTGAGGTGGTGGGTGGTAATGGAATAGGAGACACAACAGTACATACTGTTGTGCTTGAAGATAGGAACAATGAACTTGATGAGCACGACAGTACATACTGTTGTGCTTCAAGGATGGGGACGATGAGTCGACAGTACAAAGTTCAAACTGTCGAGCAGTCCATGTTATGTAACAATTTCCTAATATGGTTGTTTGTGATTGTTGGGTGCTTTCATCACCAAAGTTCTAAGTCCCTCATCTTTATGGAACTTAGTAACTATTACTATAGGAGGTTCGACAGTTTGTACTGTCAAGCCTCCCATTCTCATTCTCATTAATGTTGACAATGACCCTTCCTCACCTTCTTTGACTGTATGTATGGTCATGCCTGGTGTTCTCTACTTTCATCATCACCAGACTTCTCGTCACAGCGACCTTTCACAACCTTCTCCAGGGCATGACTGTATGTATGGTCGTGCCCGGTGTTCTCTACTTTCATCACCACCACCAACGTCCTAATTCTAAGTCAACATCCATCACTTCCTGGTTCGACATCCATGGCAGCCCTTCCCGATATTGATCATGGGTTTAACATCCTTACCCTGCTCTTTCATTGGACCGCCTAGCAACCTTTCACAACCTTCTTAAAGGCATGACTGTATGTACGGTCGTGCCACCCAGCGTTCTTTGCCAATGATCAGTCCACACCAAGCTCAGGTCACCACCAGCTCTCCCTGACAACAGAGTTATATTTCCTTGTTTGGTAGTTCTTGTAATGAACATCATATTTTCATACAAGGCTTGCTGCTGTCTTGTTATTTCATTACTGGAAATTGCAAGTTGTTTCTTCTATCATTGTTGTTCATCTGACTCAAAAGCTTGCCCATGCAGTTGTTTCTGGCTCTCCAATTCACTCCCATCCAATTCATAGAAATGATGGTACACACCGTCATTGCTATTCGCACCGCTCTTCATGCCTGTGTCTCGCTCACTGTTCAAATGGTGCTTCTGTGAGGAATGCATTGAAACTGGCAATCATGCTGAGGGTGGCACGCCTAAGGGGGTACTTGTCACAGAATGTCTTATGGCTGCACATCTACAATGCACCAAACATACCCAAGCAGAACGTGCTGCTGCTGGCTCTCCCTGCATGAACACCATCATGGATTTGTTAGTCTCACAGCTGGACACACTTGCTCTTATCGACAACAAACCACCCGTTTCTCACCCCAACCCCACTCCACCATTATCTATTATGGCTCTGGCAGATGATCTTGAGCAACTCACTTTGCTAGATCCTTTTGTTGCCCATGAACCCAGAGTCGCTATTTCTTGCAATGTCTCCCAAAAGAACACACATCGGCCAACTGTGAAGGCCTTGACAGTCCTCGATAACATAGAATTCCACGTTCAGCAGTGCTTTCGGTTGTTACTTGCGGGTAATTCCAATGATGTTGGTCACAAGCTACTACTACTTTGCACAGCTGTGGAGAATGTCAAACGAAAAGCAGACCTTGTCGTCACATGGAAGAGGGCAATTATGTTGGAGATAGATGGCTTAGAAGCCCAGTTCAACAGTCAAAAGCCTCCCGAAATGGACTTACTGTGCAGCAGTCGAATTTGATACCAGTAAGAGTTGATTATCTTCATCATGATCGTGTTCTGAATAGTTAATAGATGTTCACCATGAATTTCCACTGGATTAGTGTGATGAAATCACACAGGTCACCTTATTCATCACTGTGACATGTAAAGTCATCATGGGGGTCAGCAAGCAAGCCTGTGATTTCCTCTTGGGACTTATTTCAACCATGTTATTCCTCGCTTTCCGAAGATCGGGTGGTAGCCTCAGCTCTTCCCATCAAAATGTGCTCAGGCAAATTCCAATGAATTTCGACAGCGCACTCTCAATATTCCATCTCACTGAGAGAACTGTCGTCTATGCAGTCTGCTCCAGTTGTCACTGTACTTACAGCCCACATCATGCAGATGGCTCAACTGTTCCTACATATCCTGAATGTTGCACACTCCACCCCACACCAGAGGCCGAATGTGGCAAGTCATTGCTCAGCCATGGCCCTGATGGAGTAGTGTGACCAAAGAAGACATTCATTTACCACAATTTTAAAGACTACCTTGCCAATCTCCTCTCCTGTGCAGATATTGAGGGGGCAATGGATCAAGCCTGCAACAATTTGCAAGACTCGATCAATTCCTCCCATCCGCCTTTGATGAAACACGCATTTGAGGCTCAGTTTCTCCATCAATTTTGTGGCCCAGACCCAGGTTCACTTTTTATTGATAGAGGAGATGAAGGGCACTATGCTTTCGCCCTTCACATGGACTTCTTTAATCTGGAGGGCATGAATTTGCATGGTGCTAATAAATCCTCTGGCATCATATCTATGGCATGCTTGAATCTACCATTGGATATCAGGTATAAGCCCAAAAACATGTATCTTGCAGGAATCATCCCAGGTCCGAAACAGCCGTCCCTCGAGCATCTCAATCACTACATCCGGCCACTTATTGATGACATGGTAGACTCATGGGAGCGCGGCATCAATTTTTCCAAGACTGCTTGTTTTCCCACTGGCCGGCTCACTCACAGCGCTATTGTTTTGGCTGTTTGTGATCTTCCTGCCACTCATCATCTTGCTTCTTTAGCTGGAACCAGTAGCCATTTTTATTGTAGCGCATGCAATTGGTACCATAAGACCATGTACGGTAGAGTGGACTTCAAAAGCTGGAAACCTCATGATAAAGATGAACTCCAGAAGTTCGCTGAGCGGTGTCAGCTTGGTTCTCTAGATGCCCTTCATCATGTCTGAGATGTCATCCAACAAATAACCATTCCATCTTGGTTTACTTCAGTCCCAAGTGATTTCAGAAGTGCATCTGCTGGGATGATGAAAGCGGACAAATGGCATTCTCTAATCACTGTCGACATTCATATTGCCCTCATGAGCTTGTGGGGGGCCAGCACCTCGCATCCTTCCGATGAAGTTGGCACTAACCTTAGAGCTGTTCTCAACCATACTATGGAACTTGTTTGCATGGTGTATCTCACGTGCACCCGAACAACAACTGTAGAGAGAGCACACATGTATCACTCTCACATTGTGCATTATGTTGGAAATTTGAAGAAGATATACCCTAACTTCACTCTGCGTCCAAATCACCACACTGCCTTCCACATATATGACTATCTACTCCTATTTGGCCTGGCCCACTCTTGGTGGTGCTTTCCTTTTGAATGTTTGATTGGAATATTTCAGTGTCTTCCAGTTAATCATAAGACTGGTGAGTTTTTACGGAACATCAGTGTAATAGTGGGACTGACTTTTCAAGGCAAGTTGGAAACTACCAAGTTATACTCATTCATCAAAACTTCAAAACTTCACTGTTGGCTCAGTCAACCTGACTGTCTGCCAGCTATTCAAGAATGCAAATTTCTGTTTGACAGCATGTATGCTCCCAAGAGCGCTGGAACTCTCGGTGAAGAACTTGCTGAAGATAGGGTACTGCATGGGTATGGGTAACCTGCACGGGTCACGGGTACAGGTACCTCCAGGGTATGGGTATGGGTCTGGGGTCCTGGTACCCGTACCCCTACCTGTACCCCTGCCACAGGTTTCGATGAAAATGGGCCATGCGGACAATATATTTTGACTACCTAAACGAGCAGCTGTATAGTTGGTGAACTGTCAAACTCTAAAGACTATAGTAATCATACACATCAGCAAACCTTCACCTACTAGTACTGCCCATCATGCAGCTCAGCTTTGCAGGCACAGCCAAACGAGTTATCAAAATGATGGGGAAGGCTAAAGCGGCTCTAGAAGAGAAGACGATCAGAACTTCATCGAAGCGGAGAAATGACGGCAGTGGAGATGGTGTGAACACGCACCTCAAGAAGGCAAAAAGAAACCTACTGTCTGGTAACACTCCCACCAATAGTGCAGGATCTACAGATGAAGACAAGCCAGTTGATAAGAATAGGCCTGTCAAAGCCTCTCCACATCCAGATTCAGTTCTGAGTCAACGTGCTGTTGTGCGCACCAAGGAGGAAGAGAATTTGTTGAATGAAAATGATGGTGAGAAAACTGAGGCCAGTGATGCTGAAGACAGAGCAGATGAGACAGCAGAAGATGAGCTCAGTATGTGCAACAACCTTGATATCAATATCACATTAATTCAGTACAAAACAGAATGCCTAATGAATGACTGGAACTCACCAGTCTATGCGTTTTTTGATCTGACACCCCAGATTATCGAAATTGATGGCTGTTGCACTCACGATTTCAAGTGCCAAGCCACGAGATGCAAGACCAAAGTGCGACGGTACCTTGACAAAGGTGATGCCCGCTTGACTGGTAACATGCGGAAGCATGTTCATTCGTGCTGGGGCGACAAAGTGTTGAAAGCTGCTGATCAGGCCAAGAATGCCAACGAGGTGCACCAGAAGATCATCAGTAGTTTCCTGCGAAACGGATCAATCACCGCATCATTTGAACGCAATGGCAAAGGGAAAGTTACTTACTCACACCGTCAACATACCCATGTAGAAACAAGGTATGAAGACAGTCACATTGAGGCCTTGGGAATCTGACAAAACATCCAGGGCTGAACTTGTGTGCTGGGTATCCAAGAACCTGCGCCCATTTGATATTGTCAAGGACCATGCATTTCAGTCACTGATGAAAACGGGGAGACCCGAATATTACATACCTTCGCCATCCACTGTTTCACGTGATGTTCGACAAGTCTTTGTGTGGACTCGACAGCGTGTTGCTACAATGCTACAGGTAAGTGATTTTCATTAATAAATAATCAAATAATCAATACATACCAGGAATACAACGGTAAAATAAACTTTACTACTGACAGTTGGTCGTCACCCAACCATCATGCGTTGGTCACATTTTCGGCCCACTTCGAGCACAAGGGGGAGCCACTAAGCATACCATTAGATGTTGTGGAAGTCGGGAAGGTAAAAACTTACCTATGTGGTATCTGTACGTGTGCTAAGAGGTTCATAGTCCCACACCAGCGAAGAGCTTGCAGAGACATTTGCCAAAATGCTAGAAGAATTTGGCATATCAGAAAAGGTAATGGTTCAAAAAAAATAACAAACCTACATGCGACGAAATCCACAGTGCACAGATCCTGAGTGTGACTTGCGATAATGCGTCCAATAACGACGCCATGATTCGTGAACTGAGCAGGCAAGGTGCTGGAGTTTGGTGGGCCAACCACTCATACCAGGTGTTTCCTCCACACCATAAATCTGGTGGTGAAATCCTTGATCCATGAATTTGATGTGAAGAAACAAGAAGCTGACCAAGTGTTGGTGCATAGTACTGACATGGAGCTGGAAGAACTTAGCACAGACATGGAAGAGGATGAAGGGGCAACGGACGAGGTAGATAACGATGATGGATCTGTCGATGAGGTTGAGTTGTTGGATGAGCAAGAGCAGGTCGCACTGAACAAATCAATTCGATCAGTCAAATTAGCGCTGGTCAAAGTAAGTGCATGCAACAAAAGAGAACTCACCGTTAACCTCAACTTATGCCCCAGCTGCGCAAACTCACGTTCAAGATCATCCATTCGACTACTATCGTCCTTCCCGCATCGCAGGGCATCCTCAAGGACCTGTTGCAAGCCCAAACCCTCATGCCACGGGATGTGGCCACACAATGGAATTCGATGTTTGATATGTTGGACTATGCACATGCACATTGAGAGGCCATAGATGCTGTTATGCAATGGCGGGACTTAGGTTTGCGAAAGTATGAGTTGGAGGACACTGAGTGGGTAATACTACAGCAATTGCGGGATGTACTTAAGGTTTGTGTGTTTCCCAACACCACACATGCTCATGTGACATTGTTTGCACTTGTTAGATTCTAAAGGATGCCACACTTTACTTCTCGCGTGCAACACCCAACCTTGCGACGGTGATCCCAGCCATGGATCACATTGATAAGATGCTCACCTCCTATTCGCAAAACAAGAAGTATCTTCCCTCAAATCGTTCAGCAGTTAAGCTGGCGACAAATACACTCAACAGGTGCTATCAGCTTACCGACAGGTCTCACACTTATCAAATTTCAATGGGTAAGTTCTGTTCAATATTCATGGGTTTGTTTTTCTAATTCGTTATACTAGTGTTACATCCACAACACAAGTTATCATACTTTAAGGCAGCACATTGGGATGACAGCTGGATCAAAACTGTGGAGCAACTCATACGTGAGGAGTTCGAACGCTCATACTCATCAGCCTATGTCGACTCTGACCTGGGGTGCGAGGAGGACGCCATGGAGTCAAATGGTGATATGTGGATGGTATTTTTCTATTTGTTTTTTACTTGGTGTTCGTACTGACTAAATCTTAGAGCGACAACATTTTTGACAACCTCCCAGCACTCGCAGCCCCCAATCCTACTAACTTAGGCTCTGAACTCAACCGTTACCTTAGTATGGACGTGGAACATGTCACCAACCCTATCAGTTGGTGGCACGAATGTCGCAAAATGTTCCCCCGGCTGTCACGCATGGCAATTGACTATCTAACCATCCCTGGTATGTAGCGTTTTTTTTTAATATGTTGTATGCTCACATTGTCCATAGCAACATCTGTAGATGTCAAACATCTCTTCAGTCACGGGCGTCTCATCCTGTCACACGTCAGAAATCGTTTATTGGTGCAGTCAACTCGCACACTCTTTTGTGTCGGTTTATGGAGCGAGTTGGGCCTGGTCCAATCTGAGGATATCATTCACGTTTCTAAGCTCCCGGATGTCATTGGTGAAGAGGAAGCAATGGATGAGGGTTGGGACAGGATTATCCAGGTAGAATAGTATCACATTTGTTTTTGTTAACTCATGCTATTCATTTTTTGCATGTTCTTCGTCTGATTATTTTGTGCGTGTTTTTCATTGTGACCCGCGGGTATACCCCTGGGGGGTAATACCCCGGGTCCATTATGTTGGTACCCACAGGAAAATTGGCACCCGCATGACGGGTATGGGTATATCTCCGGGTATGGGTACAGGTACGACTGCCCATACCCGCAGGTTTACCCATGCAGTACCCTAGCTGAAGATCCTTTGGATGACAGTTTACAGGCTCCTTCCTCTGCTGTGGCTGTTCCTGAAGCCTTGTTTGCACTTATCAAACGACGCACAGCAATATTACGCGCATGACTAAAATTCAATGGGATTGTCTACAGCAGAGCCTCTACTCATGTTGGGAATAGTCAAGTTTTTTTTTATCCTCAGGGTGACCGGTTATTGTCTCCTGTCCCCGGCAATATCCAACATATCTATGCTATGCCCACAGGTGAACTGGTGTTTCCTGTCCACAAGCTCCTCCCACATCACGATCAGACCATTGATCCATTTACTATGTATCCTCATTTTCCCACCAAAATGTACTCATCAAGCTCAAGTAGTCATTTGGAAAATGTCAAGGTATCCTGGGTTGTTAGTCACTTTGCTCAATGGGCAGTTTTGAGTGATACTGTAGTCATACTATCTCTATCTTGCGTAAGTACAATTCACCTTGAGAAATCACCGGTGTCTGACTACTGTCAAATAGGATTGATTTTCAATTTCACTCTACTACATAGATTCACATACATCTACAATATATAAGCTGTCCACCCCATCATGCTATTGTTGGTCTGTACCATTTGAATAAGAGTGCATTAATGTGTTTTTCGAACCGAAAGGCATCACTTGTGTATATAACTCATTGTCTAGTCCCTTAATATATTTCACATCTCAAACTCAAGTGGGTGATGACATTGTAAGTGGGCGATGATTCAGCCATGAGCAGGCAATCATCGGGCAATCGGTTTTATCTGGAGATAAAACTTGATGATTTATTTTCATGTTTTATTGTCAGGGGGTATTTTGAATTTTAACGCCCATCTAAGCGACGGTCTAAACTTCATACATGAGCAGATGTTCAGTCACGTGCGATAATTGAAGTTTTTTCGAGTCTTAAATGTGAAGTTTCATTTCGAAGTTTATGCCAGCATTAAAGATATATTTATATTTCTAATTATCATTGATGTTCAGACAGTAAGAAAATGTTCGCTGATACTTTATGTTTCTCTTGTCGTGCAAGACCTCTTTAAAATTTGAAATTTTACATCCGCTAAGACGACAACCTAAATATTAAGTATTATCTTGACATTTCGCACGACATTCAAACCAGTCTTAAATATTCGAATCCCCGATGTGCCAGCTCCATCTCCGAAACTGCAAATTCCCACACCTCTTGATCGGATCAGTGGCAACATCGAAGCATATGAACGGACGCGGACGCATATTAGGGACGTTCAAAGCTGCGTTTTCGAGGCGTTTTCGACGCTGTTTTCAAATTTGTTTTCAACGTCGGAATCGCCCGAAAACAGGTTTCAACTTTGATCACCCTGTCAGAAAAACAATGAAAACCGTTTTCACGCATGGCTGAGTTTGAATTTACTTAACCTTGTACCATGCCTCGTCAAACTGAGCGGCAGCAAGCTGCAGACGAGATCCATAACAGGTTCTTCACTGATATAATTGCCGAGATTGCAAGCCAACTGCAGGAGGATGAGGATAGGTATGATAACCATTCAGATTCCAGCTCATCCTCCGAGGGCTCTGGCATGGATATATCTAGTGACTCGGCCAGTAGTTCACACGGTCATGATTCCTCGTCATCGAGCACCTCATCGTCAGATCTCTCCATGAAAGAATCCTTCTTTTGTCTGCTGTTGCAGTCACAGCAGCGTGAGGATTCAAGTTCTCTTTCGTGTCGGTGCCTGCGGACTTAGCACGGGATTTCGGAGGGCGGCATTTGCTCGCCTTTGCCATTGCGGAGTTCTGCGCTGCAGCGAGGCGCGTCTCCAGTAACTCCCTTGTCGTGGTCATCAGCACCCAGCGCAGCCAGCGCACACAAGTTGTTCGGCAATCGGATAACACCGGATTTCAGAGTCCGTGCCGTTGATGCCGAACGAAACCAGCAGGTTGTCGAAATCAGTTTGTTTTCCGCAGACAGTCGAAAACGAATTTGAAAACGGCGTCGAAAACGCCTCGTAAACACAGCTTTGAACGTCCCTATTGTTGCACGACGAATATTATTCGGATCTGAGTTCTACTGATAGTGTCATCGACTACTAAGTACAATGGTAAGACATTACAGAACGAGCGAAGTCCCAAGATCTTTCCAGCTGTGTTGCGTAGTGCATGGAAGTTGTAGTAATAGTACAGAAAAAAACAGCTGCGACCTAAAGAAACACGAGGCACATAACAGTAACAGTAGCAGTACACGAATCACGTACAACGACAAACTTTGATGAGAAGCATAAATGTACAGCATGACGCTAGAATACACGATGCTAGAATTTGAGAGCGCGCTTTAGTGAATGTTCATTTAGAAATGATCTAGAGCTTGTCAAGTAGAACGAATACTTACCACGTCAGGACCGCTTAGTCCTCTTGGGGGATCTGGAAGAGATCTCTGCCTCTTCAGCCTGGCGCTTCATCAACTTCTCATGCCAGGTGGAGTAACGCGAATAGCCCGTTTGCCGTGCAGCGTTCCGCAATTGGTCCATGACTTCCTTCCAGTCTATAGGTGAAACTGGAGGCACCCACGTACGAACAAGTTGGAAGGGGTCAGCGCTAGGAGATGTAATGAAGGGTATATATCATGATTATTAAATTTAAAATTAACCTGTCGTCGGTGTCATTGGTCTCCTCCGAGATGGCAGGTGCCTCTGCAATGTCTGATTCATCCTCGTTGGACTCATCCGAGATGTCGGAGTTGTCGGGCCAGGAACTGGACTCCTCTTCCGCCAGGATTTCTTCGATGTAGTCGATGGTGATGTCCCTGATGCTTGCAAATGTGCGATGGAATAGCTGCTGCAGGTTTTCGAGACCCCTTATGTCCGTGTTGGGACTCAATTGCTGTCACTACGATCAGATACAGCTACACCTGAAGAGGAAGGGAAACTCACAGCAGATGCGAAGTATCGCGTATTATGATCATAGAGATCAAATGGCCCGTTATCAGGACGGAGCCAAGTAGTAACAATGATAGTGAGGGACGACACCCAAGTGTGGGTAAAGCCTGTGACTGGGCCAAAGACTGGCGAGTCGTTCTTTTGAAGCCATCTGCGGTATGAGGCGACTTTGGGTTTCTTCGACAGTTGTTGGAACACACGCGATGATTCTGCGGGTGGGGAGTGGCGGTGATCTTCCAAAATTTCAAATAGTGTCACGGCACGCATGTGTCGGTTAAGGGAGACGGAACGTTGGAGTTTTGCAATGGCAGCATCCCGAGCCTGCGAGAACGTAACCTCGGTCCCCCAAAGCTGCAGACGCCCTCCGTCTCTGTCGTGGAACTCAACCAACGCATCAGGGGCACCAAGGGCTTTCTCCATAGACCCTGCCTCTCCTTCCCCTCTGAGGGTCGAGTTCATCTGTACTATAAATTTACCGAACGCCTTATTGATACCCATCGATGCGAGGCCAGCTTCGATAGCGTCTCGCAACGGCTTGAGAACATTCTCGTGGATTGGAGTAGGCAGGGTTGCGACCAATTGTTTGGTTGACTGGGAGTATGATAGTCTGAAAGAAAGAGTTGTTAGTGATTATCGGATTATCGCACACGACTTACTTGTATCGAATGTATTGATGGTTATCATCTTCGGCGATGGCCTCCATAATGAAATCGCAATCATCCATGGACACGTCAGAGAAGGTCTTCGGGATAAATTAGCATGCGACATTATCGTGGGAGACTGTGCCTCAAGGCCTTATACCTTGTAATCAGTGTTGGTGCCCTCACGCTGTCCTTCTCCTCTGAGAAAAGTGATTATCTGCCCGCGCAAAACTATCACAAAAGCTCAACCCATGTATGAATGTCCAAAGGTGAAAACTGACTATCTTTTTTGGAAACCTCGACTTTTGGCCCTTTTACCAAGGAAGGCGGTGCAACATGAAAACCATGGAATTTTTGGTTCAATGTTGCAGGATTTGAAGGCGGAATTGCATCCAAACGGACCGCCGGAGATCTTGAGGTTCGTTTGATGAGTTGAGAGCAACTTGTTCCTAGAGAGGTCCCTTTGTATTGTGTTGCAGGTTTTCTTGCCTGGCAGTTATTGCTATTGCTCTGTGCTCGGCGTGGTAAGGGTGTAGTAGACATGATGTGCTTGATGTGGCACCATGCTCACCTATGCTTATATATATATATGCGGCGTAAGAGCTCCGAGCCTTATCCATGTTCGCGGGGGCTGTCAACAAGACAACAGCTGTCACATTCGGCATTTTCCGCCTGCGATTTTATTGCAATTTGCGAGCATATACATCAATGGCCGCCCTGGACAGCTGCATACACTAACATTTACCCCACAGCCCAACGTTCCTACAAGAAGTCAGGCGGTAACATTCCAGACCTGCCCTCTGTGATAATGAGTCCTCCAAATTTGCAACATTAATGGATGAGTGAAATCCAACGTCATCTACGACGAGCGACCTTTGATGTTCTCCCTTACTGGCAAATATGGGGCGCGATTAGAGTGGTGGAGGGAGGCTTGGACTAAATGCTAGCCACCGCCCCTGAGGCGGATTATCTTGGCTACCACAAATGTAAGTGGCTGAAACAGTGATTGGTAGAATGCGACATAACTGTGTTATTGAGCAGGCAGCGCAAGACGACGCAGCCACTGTTTTCATTGAGAATGACAAGGATAGCTACAGCAAGCCTATAGCTGGCACTCGCTTAACACCCTCATTGGTCATGACTAACTACAACGTCACGCTCTTCGATGAAGCTCACTGCACGGAAATACAATAATGTTCATGTAGCAGCTCGAGGACTCCAAGAAAGATCTCACTCAATAGTTGCCATGACCGCAACGCCTGTCACCACAAAACCTGCCGTAAGTCAGCCTTCAACGAAAGCTGGGATGGATAAACTGCAAACTGTAGTCAATCTGTGTGAGCGAAACAAAAATATGAGGAATCATCATCGCCCTTACAAGATATTGATGGAATCTTGAGATTTGAGAGTGGTTGTGCCATGAACCTCGCGCTAGTAAAGATGAGTGTATATCTTGGGATGGAGAACGTTCAAGAGCCAGAGCATTGAGTTGGTCCATACGTTGGCGCTCAAAAATGAAGTTGCCAACTTTAAAGTTGACGCTATAGCTAGGTACTAGTTGTTCGTGAACCGGAGGATATGAATATGTCAATCAGATTGGCAACAGACTGGTAGTGAAACTTCTGCACGCAGGTAACTCTTGGTTTCTAAATTATGGGCAAGTTAGAGCACCGGGTCATTAATGTTAACTTTGATTTTTCTCAAAACGTGTGCATGGTGGAATATACGTTACTTAGAAAGGAGGATGAGGAAGGAAACTAAAAAGTACTTAAGCAAACTTCAAACCTGCCTACGGCACTCTATCAAGTAATACAAAAACCAAGTATGGGGAAGAACCAGTGCTGTGATGGTAGCGATGGAAAAGTGACAATGCTTGTTATCTGGTCCATGGTACTGTAGCAATCAAGGACAGCAACAAGGTAATTCATCACACGAAAGCCAAGAGGCAGGACAAGAACCTATTTGCGAGACCGCATGCGGTCTTTCGAGGAGAACTTGCCAGAATGAGTGGGAACTGAGCCTAACGGAACAGGGTTGAATGCCTGCCCTGGCGCATGAGAGGGACAAGCCTGTGTTGAGCTACCATGAGCCTCGCTCCATCTCCCTAGTGAAGAGTTAGACTTTGTTGTTGGGAGAGGGCGAGGGCGTGGTAGGGGGCGCTTGTCTGTTAGAGATGCTTCAGACTTGCTCAGGTTCATGCTAGCTGCAGCGCCTGCGGAAGAGGACCTCGCAGCCGACAATGCAGAACTCTTGTTGAAGATGTCATTAAATGGTGAGGAGGAGCGTTGATCTTGCAAGGGCGGCTGCTTATCGTGCTCCACAGTCAAATACTCATCACTGCCACTACTACCGTCATTCCAGTCCGTACCATGTCCAAAATCGTCCCAAGCATCACGGTGCTGGTCGCCAACCTCTTCGGGGGGAGAAGTAGGAGCGGGGGAGGAGCGGGAGCGGGAGGAGCGGGAGCGGGAGCTAGAGCTAGAGCTGAAGGGGGAGGAGGGCTAGGAGAAGAGGGCCGAGGAGACAGAGGATGTAGAGTAGGGGGTAGTGAATTGTCACGATCATCCCCGAATGCCAGGATCGCTGATGTGTCCCTGGGTGCGGACAATATAGGCAACGACGGTGTCTCGCCAGACCCACCCTGTGACTGGGGCACTGTGATGACTTTGCTACTCGTAGGAGATTCCCTATTTGTGATGATAGGCGACCGCGGGCACCTCCTCGCCCTTTCGGCGCTTGCTTGACGCGCCCTCAGACTCATCATCAACGGCACCAACTGTCATGGGCTTCGTCTTGTTTCCTTTACCCTTGCGCTTCGTGGCTGGTCTGGTAGGAGAGATTGGGGTTGCTTTGGGACGGGCTTTTGTTTTGCTAGCCTTGTTCCTTCCGGCGGGTTCGAGGTCTACACCCACAAGCTCATCACTAGAATTAACAGAGATCAAATCTCCCATGACACTATCGTCATCAAACATGCGTCCTACAGGGATGTTCATTAGCCAAGCCCTAAATAGTTGTGACAGACCTTACTGAATTCTTGATCAGCACCAACAAATGCCTCATGCATCGCTCCTTTTGAGAAAGAGATGTTGTTGAGGAACACGTCCGCTGTCTTCAGTGCAATAGCACGGTAAACATGCACCTCTTTGGCCTGAGGGTGACGATAGATCCTCCCGCGCAACTGGCGATCGTCCTGCTCCGACCAAAGTGTATCCTGCCATAATGATCAGCCGCCGATCTACAATCACAAGCGACTATACAGATGCACCCACAGTTACAACCATTATATTAGCGCAGGCCAAATTTAAGCCCACCATGCCTACTCCTGACAAAATCAAGACACGGGCTCCTTTGGTCCTTGTAGACGACCTGAACTCGTCCAAAATACCCTTGCGCTTCTTCATTGGGGTCTGACCGTTAAGCTCCAGTGCTTGTATGCCGTGAAGGTCCAAAATCTAGAAGGAGGGACTAAGAGAAACGGCTGCAAGAGTCGATGTGAAACTCACATCCATAATGGCATGATTAGACATGACAAAAGCTGAGAATACAATAATTCGGTCTGGCTCATCTGACTTGGTATTGCCAGCTGTTAATTCTAGGTTAGAAACCAGGTTGCGACCACTCTCGTCCATCATCAATGGTTGACGACAATCAGCCTCCAAATGGTGCTTGAGAAGTTTAGCCAGGACGTCCAACTTCATGCTTTTCATGTCGCTGGTGTCCCATTCCTCCAAGGATTTTGGTTTTGTCCACGACCATTCCTCAGTCGTGTTCATATGAGGATGAAGGATGGACCTCCTGAATTCAACATAGAAGTTCTGCACAGAAAGTTGAAACGTCAGCCCAAAAAGCACCCACACACTGGAGTTGCCAGAGCCTAACAATGCGCGAACAACAATGATCCTCACCTTACTCATTCCTACAATCGGACAGTCATCCAGGTATCCCCTCGCAATATTCCTCAGATTCATCATCTCCCAGTCAAGTAGCGTGATTTTTAAGCTATGGTCATGATATGGAGGGAGGCCCATGATCTTACTGCCGGTATTGTCAGTGGATTCCAGGGTACGAAGGATGATAGCAGGGGAGAACCACTCCCGCATCCTACACATCCATTTTTTCATGGAAGGTAGGTACTCCTCCTCAACAGCTTCTGGATTGTGGTTTCCAACCAAGACGCCACGCAGTATCGATGACTCAACCCCCGCCTCTCTCTGTGCCTTGCGATCCCTCCGCTGGGCCGCTGCCAATTCTCGGTTCATAGTTTTGAGCCGCGCTGTGTCCTTGAATTCGTGAAGGCCAAGCAGCTGACCCATAATCCAAAGGTCCTGGTATCCATCGAAGGCAACAGTAGTATCAGTTGAATGATGTTGAATTGTGTTGAAGGCTGACTTACGGCAGGTTTTGTGGTGACAGGCGTTGCGGTCATGGCAACTATTGAGTGAGATCTTTCTTGGAGTCCTCGAGCTGCTACATGAACTTTGTTGTATTTCCGTGCGCAGTGAGCTTCGTCGAAGAGCGTGACGTTGTAGTCATGACCAAAGAGGGTGTTAGGGCTAAGTCGTCCAAAGCGAGCGCCAGCTGTAGGCTTTCCGTAGCTATCCTTGTCATTCTCAATGAAAACAGTGGCTGCGTCGTCTTGCGCTGCCTGCTCAACAACACAGTTATGTCACATTCTACCAACCACCGTGACATCCACTTACATTTGTGGTAGCCAAGATAATCCGCCTCACGGGCGGTTGCTGACATTTAGTCCAAGCCTTCTCCCACCATTCTAACCGCGCCCCATATTTGCCCGAGTAGGGGAGAACATCAAAGGTCGCCCGTCGTAGATAACGTTGGATTTCACTCATCCATTGATGTTGCAAATTTGGAGGACTCATTATCACAGAGGGCAGGTCTGGAATGTTACCGCCTGACTTTTTGTAGGAACGTTGGGCTGTGGGGTAAATGTTAGTGTATGCAGCTGTTCAGGGCGCCCGTCACATTCTTACCAAATTTTCCGGGGAATTTTCCATGTTTCCTGTAGTGCTCTCTGTATTGCGCAAGGCATGTAATCAAACCCACGGCCTGCATGGTTTTCCCAACCCCCAACCCCATCCATCAACATCACCGGTTCACCATTCAAGACCCTGTCAATCAGCCTCAGAATGCCTACCAGTTGGTGCCACCGAGGCGCAAGGTTCTGGGCCGGACTCTGAGGATTATCAAGCCATTGCTGACCATCTTCGCTCCACGGGTCAATGGCGGCATTAGGATCAGTGCGCGTTTGGAAAAAAGGCAGTTTCTTCTCTGGCAGGCCCAAGTGCTCCCAAAGGTCATCCTCGGTGCACTTGTTATATTCTTCAACGCCACTCTTCCAGTCACCCATATCAATGTTCTCCGTGAAGTCAATCACCACCACCTCATCACCATCAGGTGGCGCCATAGCACCCAGTGCGCTCTCAATGAGAATTTCAAGCTCTTTGACTTCCTCTTCAGTGGCGAGCTTGTCAAGTGCATCCCGAAGAGATTTAGGTATCCCTAACAAACCACCTTCAGTCATTGTATACATGCTAATAAAATACTGGACCACTAACGCGCCATGGATTCTGCCTTTGTCGGATCTTTCTTGGCAACGGCCAGCATAGCATTGACTTGTTCACGACGCACATCCAGCTTCTTGGCGGTCTCCTCGTCCTTGAACACGCTAAGAAGGATTACCAAGGATTCCAGTTTCTTGAGGTAGGTGCGGATGTTGGCCATCGTGGGTTTTGCATTCGCCCCAGTCATGGCTACACCATGTTAGCCCCCACCCTCTAACGACTAACCTGGGCGGCTTACCTAGCCATTGCTCTTCAACTTCCCGAGTCTTTTTTTCAAGGCTTGTACTCTGCCTTTTTATAGCCTTCCGGTACCTAGCCCATGTCAATACCAACAGTGTGGTGACAAAAGTCATGATAGACGGCTCGAGGAATGAACCGTCGGTGAATGCATCATCACCGAACAAAGCATCAGACAATTTATTGGTCGCAGCCTGCTTTACCTGCGCTGCTTCCAGCGTCGGAAACTGAGTACATTATGAGCGATGAGATGATTGGATTGGCACATGGCTTACATCATCTGCCACCTTACACTTGGTCCTTGCCATGGCTTCATGGGGCTCACAGCCGCTTTCCTGTAATATGTTGTCTAATAGCTTGTTGATCTTCCATTTCGGCCATGACGTCTTTACCCAAGTGTTCCATGCGCAACGACCTTCGTGGTCATTGTCCTTCCGTTTCGTACCATAGTGTTCCGCGGGATCCTCTGCTGTTCGGCAATTGTTCATAAATGCTTCCACAGCTTGAGCCTTTCCCACTGTCCATTCAGCGACATGGGTTGCTGTAGCAGTCGCATCCCTATCATGGTCGTACTCCCATGGGTTGCCCTGACAGTGTGTTATGGACTGCCAAACTTGACTGGACCATGGCAGATCCGGATTGGCGATCCAGAGTTGGATCAAAGCAAGAGCGTATGAAATGGTGGGCATTTGGGCAGCAGGCTTGAATCGTGAAAATGGTAGACTCTCTTATTGCCCTCCCACATCCCACGAAGCTGGCTGCTATTCGGCACCCACGAGGGCGCGATCTGAGTAAAAGATTGCCGTTGTCTGTCATGCTATTGCCACAATGTGCATGCTGAGTCGCCGATCAACAAAGCAGCATCAATCTTATGAGTTCACCTAGTCATACAAAGTCCATCATATGTCACAATGCGACGCCAGCCTGTTATGGGAACATTCACTTGCATGCATCGGCCACTAGACTGATATACCAGCCAGGTAGAGCATGTACATATGTAAGGCCCGACAAGAAATGTGGAGGCTTTTTTGTGCAGCCAGGCACGTCTATCGACATCACACTCAAGTACACCAGTTTCACTCTGACCTTCTTCTGTCTCTGAAATAACATACTGTTCTTGAGCGTGACAACATCCGTGTCTTGGAGGGCTGGAGGTGAAAGAAAGTTGTTGAGGGATTTAAGCGCGGCATGGAGTGGGCAAGGGCAGGAACATCAACATGAGCCTGTGCGAAAAGGTAGTTCCTGTCATATAGATGTTAGAATGCCATGTCTTGCTACCTTTGTTGCGTTGCTCACACTCGGTCGATATCGCTGGATGCTCTAGGTCGTCGTGACACAAGTCTACGTGACTGTGCTTCGATCTGATCCAGTGAACCAGCCTAAAATTTGACGGATCGCATGGCTAGATGTGATGTTAGCATGTAAAACATCTGTTCAACGGTCAAACATACCTGACCACAGGCGTACACCGTAGCAGCACATAGATGATTGTCTTCTGCGTGCCTGATCACCCAACTAGCCTTCTGGCCGTGGTGAAGATGGTTATCTCAGGGTGATTACGCTGTTCGGCATAGTAGGTGCGTCGTTGGCATCGACTGTCCTAGCTTGCATTGACGTTGTTGTCTGTCTTTCAGTCTCAGCAATGTCCGGTAGATACCCCGTAGACATTCTTCTTGCACTATTGAGAACAAGATAAAGCAATGTAACAGATTCATTGCGACTGCACCTTTTCCCCTTCTCTCCACCCTGAACCTCTCATGGCTGACGCTCTGGCTTGCTGTGAGTGGCAAATTGAGTCTGTGATTGATTGCCCATATCTCACCTTTGGACTCAGGCTGACTTTTGGAAACCCACACTGCGATTACGCCCAGCCAAACCAACCTGGGACCATCCACACAAATACCTGCCCTCAGAGGAATCGCATTTTGTGAGTTGCCATCACGGTTCCGTTACCAAATCCACGTGTAGTATTGGGCAGTTTTGGGCACTCCGGTGCTTGTAAAACACGTCTATGAAAATCTCCCCTTACTCAGTGATGTCCTTGCATGGAGATCTTCCAGTAACGGAATGCTTGGTGTCGGGTTGTCTGTTGTCAGTGACCGCTTTGCGCGGATACTATGTCCCTTTGTTGATGCTGGTAATATGTACTTAGAATGCAATATGGATTACTTACCGTGTGGGAGCGAGATCTGGATGTGATCCCGCCATGCGGACCTGATGTCGCCGAGTCATATCAAGCGGAGTTCAAGTTAGTATAAGTATAGCCGAGCACGTACATATAGTGTACAAAGGGTTAGTTAGTTACCGGCCGAGGTAGGTAGGTAGGTGTGATAACTGTAGATTGTATTGTTTGCAAAGGTGGTAGAACGGTTGCACTGAGGGAGAATGAACTGTGAGGCCTTGAGGGATAAGAGAATATACAAGTGCAGGAGCACTCTGTTGAAGTTTCTCTCCGCTTCCCCCGAAGATGATTGTGATTGGTGAAGAGACCCCGGCAAGCAGGTGACTCACGTTCTGAGCCCTAAAGTGTGTGTAACCGTTTAACTACTAACTAATTAACTTAGATCGAAGCTGACAGCATAGCAGTTTGAAACTTTGAGACCCGGCCTTGGCAAGAGCTACATAAATTCATGCTTGCCGAGCAAGAAGCATGGTTTAGGTTCCTGCACGAGTGAGTCTACTGTCTTGTATAAGTGGGGGGAGGGTATAAATATGATAACCCAGTGGACGGAACCCAGAACACACTGAAAGTTCAAGCTTCAAGTCTCATTGCACCGCCACGTCTCCCGTCTGCTTCCCCTCTGAAGTCTTCATTAGCGAGTCATGCAATACCCCAACGACATCAATAATCCTACCCAGTTAACGATGGAACGATTCGTCGGTCATTCCCAGCATCTGTATGCGGCGGCACAAGATCCGTCGTCAGAGCTCGCATTTATTCGTTTCGTGTTGGCAGGTAGGGTGGGTGGAAATGCGGAAGGGGGGCCCGACCAGTGTTGTGTTACCTTAAATTGTCTGCAGGGCCTTCCCCCTTTGCCTCGAACGAGGATCACTCGGGACCTTGACTCCGCAATTGGAGTGTCTTATACGTTGCCATATCTCACCACCTTGGGGGTGTGGCCTGTTCCTCCTTTTAAGGAGAGCCTCAAGAAGGATAATCATGCAAGGGGTATCGCATATGAGTCCGAGGTGAGACAATTCAATGACAATCGTTATTTAATTGTATGTCCTGACCAAGAAACCAGGACGCCGACACAAGTATCTTTGTCCCCATGCATAAAATCCCCAACGTGCCGTTGGGCAAAGTCCAGCAAAGGCATGTTGTCAGAATATTTTTTCCCCGGCTCTACAGTGCAGCACAGCTTGCCGACGACGTCCGGGTATCTCAAGAGCATTTGGCCCTCATATATGATCTTTGCCTCCGTCCTACACTGCATGAGGTTGTACCGGAGTGTCGAGACCGCTTGCCAACTTCGTATGCTGCCGCGTTCACATATTCGAAGACTTGCACCGGGGGACTCACATTCGGCAGCATTGATATCCCTTGGTACAGGTTGGAAGAAGTTGCTAAAGAATTCCTTGTCAAACTTGGGGAGCAGGAGAGTACGTTCAAGGACGCCTATTTCGTCCACGAATTGAGAGGCACAAAGGGAAGCACTGTGCATGACGGGGAGGACGATGTTGAGAGACACTACGCACTTGAGGACATGTTTGAGCACGTAGATGTGGACAGTTTGGATCCTGGGGACTGGTTGGTCGATGTCGCCCTGACAATTGGGGTAGAGGGGCACATCGTCAACTGGCGTGAGTCTTGTCACCAGGAGCTCCTGGGCCACCTTATGCCTGCCGTATCCCGGCGGAATATTTCGAGCCTCACAACAAGGAAGAACAGGTTCCACCTTGATCGCACTTTGCAGATAAAGGAACTTGCTGGCTTCCGCGCAACCACGACAGACCTTGCCGACAACGATGGTGTTTCTTACATCCAGGCATATAGCACTGCAAAGAATGTTTCATATCAATTGACTTCCGGGGTATTCCGCCGGAAAACCCCCAAGGAGCTTTTAGATAAGAAGCAGGAACTGAAGGTGCTAGCGGACTTGGATTCGATCAGCCAAATATACTACGAATGCGCTGGCGAAGAAGAAGGCGTGGATGGTCGTGATGGCTGCGCACGCTTAGAGATTCGAGTCCCGCTGGATAAGGCCAAGGATGCTTTGACTAGTCTCCCTGAAGAACTGATTGAGCGCTCGGTGATTGCAATCAACAGACGAGTATGGTGGTGAGAACACATCTCCATGTCATTCCATTGCACTACTAAGCTGATACTTTGTAGGCTGTTCATATATTATCGCCTAGCTGCAATACATCTAGTGCTCAGTAACTTGGCTGAAGCCAATGCCGAAGCACGTTCTCTGGAGTATACATTGGCCCTGGGAGCGGCGTCCGTCTATATGATGAATGCCTGTTTTTTCCGCCCTGCTGAGGGCTTCGGATGGGAGAGCGTACTCGAAAGTTGTGGTCGCCAAGTGCTGGAGGACCCTGACGATGAAGACTCCCCCACCATTCATCTTTTATACGACTGCGGCACCTACTTCCTGTGCGACGTTGTCTTGAACACAGGACGCAATAGATTTCTACGACTGCCGATCCAGCGGAACTTTGACTCTGAGTCTATGGCTTTGGTTTACCACAAACGATCTATGGACGATATTAAGGCGGTGTTTGATTGCAGTATAATTCCTCAGAGCAAGAAACTATCGAACAAACAAAGGACACAAAACCGCAACCGCAAGACAAGGGATGTCGATGACTTACGAGACCCGGACCGCCAGCCCATGCACCTTGCCACTCGGATTCAGGGCGTTCTTGTCAAACCCGCAGTGCGTTTGGCAGGCAGGGACGTGGCCCTACATTCACTGGATGGGGGCGATGAACAAGAAGTTGATGAGACGGGGGATGATGCGCAGGCCCATGAAATCTCTATCAATCAGCGAGTTGCCAAGATCTACGAGCAATTCTGCTTTGACGTCATCGAAAAAGCGCCTAACAGGAAATCTAAGCAGGACGGTTCATACCTTTCCATTCCTCTTCACAGGCGCATCGACCTCGCACGTCCAGAGTTGCTCATGACCCCTGCCCTCCCATTTCAACAAGCGCAACACTACAAATGCTCGACAGAGCAGTGGGAGAAGCACTTTAACCGCATCTTCCCTGTACCCTCTTCTCCAGAGGCCGTGCAAAATGCTGCTGGTCAAAATTTTCCCAATTGTACCTACTACAAGAGTTATATGCGTCTTTGTTCTACTCTACAAGCCCTGTCTCTGACTAAGATCAGAGACGCACTCAAGGTAGAATTTGACAGACTTGCATGGGTGCCATACACATGTTCGGACCGCATGTGGGGTACGAGTGCCAAGCATACCAAAGGATGGACTGTGCTTCCTAGTGGGGCAAAAGGAGGCCCAATGGTTGCCATCAACCCTCGCCAGAGGCGAAGAGTTACCCTGCTCATTTTTGATCAGGCTGGCGAGGAAGGTGCGATAGACTCGGAGAGGGAGGATTGAACTTGCCTCATTAGTAGCTCGTTGATACATTCATTACTTTCTTAGTCGCTCAAAGTTTAGTATGAACCTAAGTTACACAGTGGATATCTTCTGATATCACGCCTAAAGTTCTCATAATTTAGGGTTTGGACATGAGTTGCCTTCTCACTGTCAATCACCGAATCATCCTCCGCTCTTGTGCCTGTGATGCTCACGAATGGGCACACAACGGCCAGAGCATAGCTCCACCCTCTCACGAGCTTCAGCAAGCTGACCAAAATGGGAAGCCCTTTCCATCATTTATCACATTATCGTGTCATTTATTAGTTGTTTCTGAAAGGGAACGTACCCAGAGCCCCTGCCCATGGCCAGAATGCCATCACTGCCACCCTGATCTGCAAACTCGTTCGCGCCAGATTTGCCTGGACCGGCATCACTTCTGATCAATACCAAGTTCCTTGGCTTGTTCAAAGGCAGCGCGCTGTTTGTATCTTTCAAAGGGACCGGTCCAGCCGCGCCAATCTCCCTCACAACTTACAAGCACAGGTTCGTGTCGATGTAATGCATTATTTACTGTAATTGTAACGCACCAGTGATGCATTTTCCTTGCAGTTGTAGCGCTCTTTCCTCCCCTACAGTAGTGAGTACTGCTAATGCATCACTCTCCCCTACAATACTGGGTCCTGGTGCATCCCTGATGCATCAGCCTGACTCGAGCAGATGCATCCCTTTCACTGATGCATCCGCTCGAGTCTGGCTGATCCATCCCGTCTGATGCATCGTCCCTCCCCGCCCTTCGTGCGTTGCTGACCCTGATGCATCCCGTCTGATGCATCATCCCTCCCGCCCTTTGTGCGTTGCTGATTCATCCCCTCCCGCCCCTCGTGCATCCCGCCCTCCCGTCTGATGCATTGTGATGCATAATTTTCCCCCTCCCGCCCTTTGTGCGTTGCTTATTCATTTCCTCCCGCCCTCGTGCATCCCGCCCTCCAATATAATCTGGCGCATTGCTGATTTCGTCCCCTCCCGGCGCCCTGATGCCATGGCACGTTATGATCATAGTGCATGTATTAATCAATCTACGTCTATCGAGGCCATTAATCAATCTACGTCTACCAAGGCCAGTGTCTCCGCCCAGCGTGCCTCAAACGATGATGCTAGATGTCGGCGCAAGTCAGCCTGCCGTTTCGCATACGCCACACAGCCTTGCTTGAAGATGAGTCCGAGGGACGTCAAGGCTGAATTCGTGCGAAGTATGAGCAACGGCTTAAAGCTCTCAAGAAGGGCGCTAAACGTAGCACTCACTTTCTTGACGACAACGACATTAATGACGGTGACGAAGAGATGGATGCAGAGGTTATCGCACGGTATGTTTCATTAGACCTAGTGGTTCTATTCAGACGGGCCAACACCATTTGCAGGGGTATCGATGACTTGCCTGTGATTTGTCATCGCTTCGCACAACTTGTGAAGCAGAAGACCCGGTTTGTCGTCTCGTTCATGTTTGCTGGGCCTGATCCAAGGAATGACTGGGACATGACGACTTTATCGTGAGTGGCGTGGCTTACTATGAATTTACGGCGACTCACGTGACACGATTACAAGTTGTCACCCATCGGAAACGCCCAAAGGAAAATCCTTTCATGAGTTGTATGAGACGGCTGACAGAGCATTCCTGGAGGCCTTCCAGCAGTATGCCGAACTCATCTTCCGTAAGTCTTTTTGCACTGTTTTTGGGTCACTCACTGAATGCACGACCAGCTGCAAACAAGCGCAAGCCTGATGCAATCACGACGAACGGAGATGATAACTGCGCCAAGAAGTCTGAGGAGGGCGATGAAGGCGAGCCCGAAGAGGATGACGGACAGCTGGTAGAGGAAGATTCTCAGCAAGGGAAAGAGACTCAGCTATGCGAGTTTGAAGGTGGTAGAGCTGGGACGGGGATGGGGAGCTCTGACAATGGTGAGTGGTCTGGTCTTTATACGTTCTTATTGCGGGCTGATGCTTTGGTCTGATGCATCCATTAGGTGATGCATCAGCCGGTCCTGCGACAGCCTTTCTTTTCCATCCCCGGTGCATCACTTAATGATGCATCAGCTGCGCCTGGCTTGGGTGATATTAATCATGCATCAATGGCGCCTGGTGCATTGGCGGGGGCGATTGCATCAGTAGTACCTTTTCACAGATTACGCCATCTATTTCTTTTTGATTAACATTTCAGAACGACGCGGGGTGCGGTAGTCATGTGTATGGTGCGCAGGCGGCCGTATACAGGGACACAGGCTCAAGCCTATGAAGACGCAGACTGAGCTGCCATACAATATGCATCCACCTCTGGGTTATGATATACAGGCTAATACCACGTACGGGACGCAAGCCCACCTTGCCTATAACACGGCCGCTCATCCAACCTACAACTCGGACTCACAGGCTCAGTACCACACCCACGCCCATGCTCATGTAGCTCAGGGCAGTCATGCATCACTCTCGGAATTCACGCACCCTTCCAGGCCGTCCTCCCTCACATTGATGCATCATTTCAGTCTCAAGGATCCTCGCTCCCGATGCAGACAGACAACTACCCTGGCTTCAGTATGCCCCCTTCGGATTCATTCACACAGACTGTCATCACCCCCAACTTTTCATTCGCTGAGGGATTGCGGCATCCAAACTGGAACTTCAATGATCTAGGCTCTCCTACTCCTCAAAGCGGGTGGCGACTCTCAGATATTCTGTCCCCCACTCCTGCAGAGCGCAGTAGCCTGGACGCTGAAGTCAATGATGACTCACTTCCTACTATGCTGCCACCTGTTCCCACTCAGACCAATGGAGACTCACTTCCCATTCTGCCCTCGCCTGTTGACTTTCTTCCCGTTCCGCCTTTGCCTGCTGTGCCTTCTCTCGTTCCGGCTCCGGGTATGGATGGAACGTCTCGCCCTTCTATCATGAAGGCTAGTGGAAAGCCGAAACATGCAAACAAGCGTCCCAATGCTAAGTCCGCGACTAACTGCACTGTGTCCAAGCCCTCGGCTGCTGCGAATACGATTACTCAGTCTGCCCTGCCGTGCCCCCCCTAAGAAAAGAAAAGCCAAAGCAGCCACCACAAACCCTGCCCCCGACCTCGAGGTCAGCGCCGTAACAACCAAGCCTTTACCCGTTCCCGTTCCCGTTCCCGTTCCTGTTCCAGTGGCCAATGTTACTGGAGGCGCCAC
>JABBWA010000131.1:0-138410 GCA_016628065.1 Suillus lakei
TCGCAGTCGGATGGATCATTTGTGCCATCATGACTGGTGCCGAGGGCAGCACGACTCTCAGATCCCTACTTCTCCTTTGCTACCCTACTGTAACCCCAACGTTTGTTAGTTTGGATGATGCAAAGGCTGTCCTAGAAACAGCCAAGCAGTATGATATGCAAGCAGCTCTCAACTGTGCAGGAGATTTTATCATCGCTCAATCCTGCCAGATCACTTTCTCGACCTATACGCTCTTTCCTGTCGATTCAGATGGCACCATCATCAACTCGAATGTAAATTATTGCTATGTATTCAAGAACGACGCGAAATGTTGCGACGTTATTCAGAAGTAGACGGTCACTTATGAGCTGTACGAGTATGTATGCCAGTCTGAAGTCGTATTCAGTTGTCGTATCACCGAGTCTCTTGCGGAGTTGATGTATGAACATCAGTAAATACACTATTGAGTTCAGTGGCCGCGCCTTAACAAATCAGCCAGTGCATCCACTGAAGTAGTCAATTCCTTTGTCACGCCAGATAGTACATAGATACACAGAAACCTCGACCCTGAACTACCTACACTCGTGGATTAAAGAACTCCAGACCCGGGTCCAAGGGCTTCAACCACTTCACCCCATATTTGCTCCTTCATCGTGGTTGGAACATGCGTAGCCCATTTCGTGCTGTTCGAATGTCGGTGGCAAAGTCCAACATATGCAATCTTCGAACATCGTACTGATATGTACGCACTCGTCGTCGACATGCGTATCCCAAATGCTGATGATCAGACGGGGCGCCATAATAAATTGCACGGTATCAATGAATCCCTCCGAGAGACTTATTGCTGCTTGCTATTCGTATACGCGTTAGAGCGGATCTCTATAGAATGATGATATCATCATACTGGAATGTCGGCCCATAATACCGCCAATAAAACTTGGTTGGTTAAATTCCTAGCGGGATTTCGTGAGAGAACCAATTAGACGAAGGGGAACTCACAGGAGAAAGTATACGATATGGCATCGAACGACCAGGACTACACATGCGTTAGGCTTCATTCGGATTTCCCTTCGTTCCCTAAGGTGTCTCGCGAGGATGACGGTGGCGAGAACAACTAGGAAGACATCGTAGCATATGATCGGGATGGAAGCATAGATCGCAAACATTGGCCCTATGTTGAAGGAAGTCGTGCAGTACCCGACGTTCAGAGTTGCTATTTCTATCACTATACAACGAGATGTCAGCTTGCACACAGATCGATCTATGTAGAAATTCACCCGAGAACGCTTCAGGTCGACTATATAAGAATACATCGATCCCTATCGAGAGCGCGACGATAGGTATGAACAGCCCCAGTAGCACATACAGCATGAGCTTGGATTGGTTGTATAGAGCATAAAGACGCCAGATGAGAATGACTGCGGATGCAAAATCGGTACGGACGATGAGATGCAAGAATGTATGGCTTACCTTCCGCCACCCAAAAATAAATTGAAAAGCCCCATTCCAATAGAACAGCAAGAGCGTAGCCTGTTTCAATTGCGTAATGAGCGAATGCTGTTCAAGTTGAAAACAGTATACTTGCAGCTAAATAAGAGGTCAGTGATCAGGCTAAACTGTAAAATGAACTTCTGACGTACGGCTGAATCTGGGTCAACCCGGCGGAACCCCGTAAAGAAAAAAAGCATCGATACACTCACCCGTTCGGGAATGTATATTAGACCTCCCCCTAGTGCTAGTCAGCTGATGATTGCTCAGTTGGCACAACGTCACATACAGCAGGCACAAAGCCTAGGGTCAATGTCAACCTACAATGTAACACGTGAAGGACACAACCACCGCGACGTACATTGCAAGGAAAATACCAAAATATCGAACCTGGCATAGTGACAAAATAAAACATCACAAAACACTTTGACAAGGCAGAACTCACGACGAGGTAAAGATACGTCATCATTGACCACGGTTTTGTCTAAATCTTCCATCAGCGTCCGGACCTTGATATCATTGGGGGCTGAACGTTCAACACTGACCCAAACAAACTTGACCTACGAAAAGTTGATCATGAGCACTCAACCAAGAGAAGGCAAGCTTTTCGTTACCTCTTTCTCAAACTGAAGTACTAGATAATCTCGCGCTCAGTCGCAGTGCAATGTTCATGAAAGTTACTGACTGTACTCATAGGATATCAAAGTAAATATCGCTACTGCAAAACCGATGAAGTTCAGCACGACGCCATGTTCACAATCAAGCTAAACGGAGTTAACGAACCTGCTATATTGTTGTTCCATCGGAGAGCATAGACAACTTCTTCATCCGACATGAGACTGTGCAGATCAATTGGCGAATTCAGGGTGTGAGCGGTGGGCCGCTGATCTAGTACTGACGTAGATACTTATAAAGCACAGAATTTCGTTATCTTGCCAGGGTCGGTGGTCGAACGAGGATTGTATGACATGTTACCGAGTTGCGTCACCACACTTCTTGTCGGTGTCACGAATCGCAGTTAGCTACCAACGAAAGGTCGAAGGATATCAATACTCACACGACTGACAATGGTGACATGGGGACATATTCTGCCTGTCACGTCAACCCTTATGTTCAGAATCTGGAGGCACTGCCTTTGGGTTTCGGGTTATGCCGCACAACCTATCACTCAGGCTGTCATTGGGTTGTCGTGGACTCGTATAAGGCGGCTGAAGCTTGAAGCTTGAAGCCTGACAGTCACCGTCGTTGGTGGTGGTCAATATTAATATTCAATATTCAATGACGATCGCACCTATTCGATTACCCAGGAGCACGTGATCTCCGTACCGTCCGGCCGGACTTTCAACTCCCGGAACTCGGGCTGAAGAAGATTTTTTACGGTCGCAGATTGATAACGAAGTTGAGGTTGGCCGTCACTCTCAGTCTTTCGGGCCTGATCTGCTTCCTGGCATGTACAGTATGCCTATTCATGCTGTGCCCAAGCCAGGGTCAAACAAGCACCAACTGGTCACAGATCAAAGCGCTGGGAGGTTTGCCCTCAATTCAATGATCTTGTGAGAGGATATAGTGGGAGTGACTTTGGATAATGTCCAAGATCTTGGCAATGGTCTTTGTGTCTACTGTCGTTCTAATCCTGATACTCCCCTCAACATATGGAAGGCAGATGTATCAGAGGCTTATCGCCATATGCCAATGCATCCGCTTTGGCAAATTAAGCAAATCGTTACTTTCCAAGATTGCCATTATGTTGTAGGAAACATTCTGGCTGCAGCCCTGCAGAGGCCCATATCATGGAGTATGTCAAAAGCCCAGTTGTCCCGATGTTAGAACAGTCATCCCCACCCATCTCCAACAAAACCCACTCAAACCTGATGCTTTCCCGCGCTCTCCGAGCCTCGGACCCACCGGACTACCCTCAGAGATCATCGGAGATGCTCCGGACCCACTCACATACCTTCGGAAACCCGTCCATCCTATGTCCTGTCCGTCCAACCCCATAGGTGTGTAGTAGCTTATTTCCCATGGCTGATGCAGTAGAACAGCACTATTACCTGTGTTCTCACACATCTGCAGTGCCTCATGTTAGTTTACATACCTTTGGACCTGATGTTTTCCTATTTTCTATATTCCGGATTTCTACGTAGCTAGTTATATAGGACTGGTAGTACGACCAAGCACTTTACTTTACTGTAGGTGGGACTTCCCATCTACTTGGTCACATACCTGCCCTTACCTGTTACCTGGCTGAATATACCTGGTTATCACCTGTTCTGCACCCGCTTCGCACTCACAACCCTTGTCATTCGTTTTCCCCGACTTTCCCTTGTTTCCGGACATAGTCTGACGCTTTCCGTACCCATTCCTGTGCTATTATCTGTAACCCAACGACCCGAAGCTTCGGACCCGCTTTCCCGCACCTTGGACTTGGTAGATCACCTTCGGACCCGACATTTTGACCCCCAGACTTGGTCTGCATACCTTCAGACTTGTTTCCTTACCTTTCCGCGACCTTAGATACTAACTATCAGACTTATATCAGTAGCAGACCCCTTTAGGGTCAAACATTCTTGTCTTGCAAGTGAAGCAGCAGGCATAGCAAAGACCCAACATTATATCCGCCTACTGCGGAGTTGTTACCCACAACATGATACAAGTTTGCCTAATTGTGTTGTTTCCTCCCTCACCATATCTTCATCATCGTCATCATCAACATCTCCCAGGGTGCTATCTAGACAACTTCCATCCTCAAGTTCAATTGGATCGGAGGCCTGCGGTGGTGGTTCTCCAGTGAAACGAGGGAGTTGATAGATTTTGTGAAGGTGCTGGCAATGGATATTGTTGGTGTGGTGGTGCTTGGCATACACATCCTTCAATTTGGCCACTAGGAGGGGATCTTTAGTCGCAAGTATGATAGCACTGCGAATCTTGTTGTCATCATGGTCAATCCAATGAGCGAGCTGTCGAATCTCCACATTAAGGCGCAATATTTCCTCATGTGCCCGCGTGACCTTGAAATATTTTGTGGCCATGTCTCAATTCTCAGGAACAGTCCAAGGTTTGGCAAGTACATTGTAGTGTGAGTACTTCAGAAGTGAAAATTCTCCAAGGGATGCATAACCGACAACTTCGGAATAGTCAAGCACTGGCTGAGGAGGACATTGGATTGGGGCAAGTGTGTTGTACTTCTCCAATGCTGACCGAATGGCTGCTGAACGGCACGTGATGGCTTTGGAAATGTATGTGCGCATTTTATATCCTATGGGAATTAAATATTAGTGAACCCTGCCACCAAAAATTGTGCACCTACCTGTACCAGCAAGATTGGCCTTTGACAGTTCAAACAGACATTGTACAACCAAGCCTTCCAGTTCCTCCACCATGCAAACAAAGCGGCATTCATGAAAGTACTTCAAAGCCATCATATACTCAGGACATTCAGGTGTCCAGCGCTGCCGAATATCATGCTGGCACTCAAAATCAGCAACAACATTTAATTGTAATTCATATCTTCAAAGTGCGGCAGCATAATCAGCTTCAAATGCCTTTGAATGATGACATGTGGCAGCATTGAGACCCAAGGTATGCATAAAGTTGGTAGGCGTGTAAGTGAGGAATGGAACTGAAGTGACACTGCTGTACATCGCTCTAGGGGTGCCAGCATTAGAAAAATCCCACAAATTATGGCGCTAAAAACAAACTCTGCATGTTTCAACTTCTCGAGGTTCTCAACGTAAGCAACAGCAATAGTGTCCGCCGTGGGCTCGGTGGCCACTCGGCCTAGGTATTCAGATTCCTCGTCTTGCCATTTGAGAAAGTCTGCGCCAACAAGATCCTTGCATTGCTTGAATTCCTCAAGCTCAACAGAGTAATGCTCAATGATTTGCAGGGCTTGAACATAGTTGTTATAAAGAACGTGACCTAAAAATGTTAAGCAAGATGTAATGTAGCCATACTGATTCGTACTTAGCTCAAGGTACTTGTCTGTGTCCCACTTTTCGAAGTGAAGATCAAGGAATTGTACCCAGTGAAAGTGTGAAGTGTGCCGTATCAACGACGCAGTACTGTTTGAGCTTGCGAAGATGCGCTCGCATGTTTCTAAATCTTCAATGCCAAGGCCAGCCAAATACAAAGGATGGTTCTCAAGTTGACAGTGGCGATTGTGGGAAAATCCATGGAATGCATTGACGACAAGTTGTAGACGTACCTCCTCAGCTTTGCATCCAATTGAGCTAGCAGCAATAGTTTTCCTTGACGAGCACGCGATGTCATGACCGATCGCTTGGTCATTTCCACATACATCAAGCACTTTATTGACGGCAGCAAGTCCATATTTTGCACTGTTAATAATAAATTGAATGAAGAAAATATATCCACAAAATATTAACGTACAGCTTGCCACTGCACGCCATCTCTGTGACACATTCAATGAACCCATGATGGCAGGCGACAAGAAAGATGCCCATCTGATCAAATACCACAATCTTATTTTCTTCGACGGCTTTGGCAGCAATCCAGTTCTCAGTGCATGACACAGTTGTTTGAGGTGCAGAATGATTATTATGCACATCATCCTTGAAGTGCTCAACATCGGCCTGAGGGATGAAGTAACAACTGTGGAATATACGTGGGTCAGACGTTCCTGAACCATCCAGTCGTTTTGCAGAGAAATTCCCATCCATGCAGTGAAGGTGGCGTGGTATTAATATTGGCTCATTTGGTCGCTTCACGTTATGCCATCAGTAACAATATCATAGACGTACACACTTTTGAGACTTACCTCAAATGTACAGCATGGGCACACGCCAGACATGGGCCAATTCTTGTGGTCCCTGTCAAGTGACTGATCAATGTGCAGGCGTACACACCGTAGAATATTCAAGTAGACATCAAACACTATCAATGAAAATTGTTTGCGCAGTTGTTGAAAATAAGTCACCTGCCAGTGTGTTGTGTGAATGAATAATTAATATAATAAAGGATAAATGTACATTGTGTAAGGTGCATAAGACTTTTGTAAACGCTTGAATGCTAAACAATGATTGGAATCATTGGATCTGGCAGTAAAGTTCCAAACATTGTAACCAAATAGTGATGGTAGGCTGAAGCGGAGAGCATCCGAGAAGTCCTATACGCAGAAGGGATGAGTTGGCAGGCTCGTCAACATGTTGCTGGATGGCAATAGAAGGCGTATATTCTAGAAAGCTAATTAGTACTAGGAAGATTGTAACATGCATCCATCCTGCACTTACCTGAAATGCCAACTGCGGTAACATGAAATATAGAATGAGGTGCAGGGTTGTTTTGATTCTCTCGTAAATGAGAGTGCTTCCAAGCAAGGTAGTCGTCAACAAGCGCAGGAAGCTGCTCTTGCCAGGCAGCATGAGCCTGTTGATGATGCTGTGTTCAAGATCGTATATCATGGCATCCATGAATATTAGGGTCTCTGTAGAGAATCTGAATGATGAGTTAACAATAGAAAAACATGAAGGCTTACCACTGTCGTGCGCATCTCCTGAGAAATTCTGATACCAAAGGACCACCTGACTCCACCTCATTGTTGTAGTCTTCATTGTCATTGTTGAACGTCGTATCTCCAAAGTCCATAGGCTTGGAAAAGTCAGGACCTGCCTCCAACTGAGCCTCGGCAACAAGCTCTCGCATGCATTGGATATTTTCTGTTGAGATAGGTAAATTTTAAAGGCAACTAGAACTACCAACATAGCTCATGTTTCTTGACGTTGCCTTGCCTCTCTTGATAGCCACTCCTGGCGAATTCTTGTGAGAGATGCAGTACTGGTGCGAATCTTCAATGACAAGTCAACTAGAGACATTGTAACCTGTGAGGAGGTTGACATGTTCTGCTTGCAGCGGCCCATGATGGTGGTAAAAAGGACAAGTGAGGAAGAGATTAAGCTACACACCTATATATCACGCCACATGTCAGTTCACATGAGGTAGCATGGCAGAGGATGGGCGCGAGGATGGGCACAAGGATGGACGCGAGGATGGGCACAAGGATGGACGCGAGGATGGGCGTGAGGATGGGCACAAGGATGGGCATGAGCGCTGAGCATTGAGCACTGAAGCTTTGCGAGGTGCGGGAGTGCCATTGAGTACTGTTGAGTGCCGTGGACGTCATCAGCCATAATGGTGATATGGATGATGCAAAAGGTGTGAAGAGAATGAGTAAAATGTGTGAAATATGGTGCTCATCGTGCACGATAATGAGCATGAAGGGAATAGAAATGTGGGAAATAGTGTGGACATTGTGGGCATAATTGCCTGGCCGAAGTGGTGTTGATTGTGCAGAGTCTAACAGGCATGTGACCAGATTAGATGAGATCTTATCATATCTACCCTATTATCTATCTACCCTATAATCTATGGTACTGATCCCTCTGTAGTTCTATGAAGTCACTGTTGAGTGCTGCAGCTATTGCTGAAGTGCTGCAGCATAAGATTTCGCCCTTACTTAGTAATAGGTATGGTATGTCATAATCATTACTAATATGTACCATATATGGTGTTACCCAGGTGGTGGGCATGGGCGCCCAACTCCAAACGTCCCTATTTGGGGGCTTTAGGTGCACCAACTTATCAAATCGGCAACTTGAGGGACTCATGGGGTTCGAACCGCACAATTTGGGAAGCGTACTGCTTCGATTTGCAGATGACCAATCTGCATCTCATTGTCAATCATCAACATAGCGATCTCACAGCACTAATTCGAGCACATTATGATCTGGAGGCTAACAGATTCTTGGGATGATACCGATGGGGTCGCTGAAACAGATTTTGTGGGCTATCGTACAGTTGTTATTCAGGCACTTGTCAGTCTTTCGTGTTCTATCTTCTCCACTCAGGTTGCTGCGTGTTGTGGGGCACCAACTTTGGTGTCTTTTATGCTTTTTCACTGGCTCTCGACAAAACGGACCAGAAATTGCTTGCTCTTCAGTTCCTGGGAGCGTGCCTATCCCACCACCAACTGCCACACTTAAACGGGGTTCGCATTCTCCATTGGCATCACCATCAACGAGGAATAGCACGAGGTCCAGTTATCTCTCCTTCACTCAGGATGTAGCTTTATGAAAAAAATTGGTGCCTTGCACCGCGAAAAATGTACGATGATATCACGAAAGAGCACAGGTGTAAGTCACTTCATTGTATGAGACATCCAGGAATTCTTGCACTTATCAACCGTGTATTCAATAGTCCAGACAGAAGTGCCAATGGTCAATACATCCCGCCTTTGCAGAGACAGTATTTACCGTGAGTTCTGATGATTTGCGAATGAGACTCCTGTGCTAACTTGCTTTACATGAATCATGTAGCCCGATGTCAAATGACTGCTGGGAGCCTCACGTACATCTGGAGGGTGCACTGTTCTTTCTTGATAAACATCGTGTGAGCACAATTCCTGGATTCTTTACTTGTCTTGAAAAGCCACGCTCTGACGGACATCAATGCTAGAGGATTTTCACCGACACCAATCTACAGACAACATTGTATTGAGATAGGATCGGACGATACACTGATGAACTATACCGGTGGTACCAGGAAGTGGTTGAACCCATGAAGAGCATAGACATTGTGCTTCAGTTGAATGGCAGGGAACTGGATGAATCCTGCGGATACTATCTTGTTGACCATGACAATAAAACAATTTTCTGGCTCCAAGACATGGCATTGGTATGTGTCACCCAAGGCATCAAGGAGGCTATCAAACTGGAGCATATTGGTAGGTACTCACTAAGCCTCTGGATCCTGTAGGGTGATGATCGGTTCAAAGGATACGCCATACAAATGCAGTACTGGTATCTTTGACAGTATGTCAACTCTTGCATTGGGTGCCCAGGCTAAACGGTTTTCAGGCGATCTGTTTGATATGCAACTAAATTTAAGGCATTCAGGACTCACTGCGAGTTATATCCCGTTGGTCGAGGCCCACAAGATAAAATTACTGAAGGCCTCATGCTAGAACTTGTCTACGCACGAACAGGTTTGTCAAAATCTAAGTCTCTGTTGACATAATCATCTCACAGACACAGAAATACTTACATCCAGTTCCAAGGCATTGTCTCCATTTAATGCTGAAGAACTCGCAACCCTGTCCGATATTGTCGATAAGATTATTATTTTCGCTGAAAAGAACCAAGAAACGTATGATATGATATGATGATTATTTGGCCTTTTACGCTGACTATAGCTTAGGGCTCAACCCAAACTGCCATATACATATCCCCCACATCACATGTGGGCCTTAGGTAATTGTGATATGTATATACATATTTGCGCTCGCTGAACAACTCAATTTTTTATAGCAAGAATAATGGGTTTCTTCAGTGAGGCCCAAGATGCTGAATTAGTCGGCTCCTAATGACATGCATTAGCTCAAGCAAAATTCTACAACTTTTGCGGCCAGCCATGGGCTCGGCTTAATGCAGACCAAAGAATATACTATAAGAAAAAATCCAACTTCGCTGTCACAGCTCTCTCTTTCGCATTCGACATTTTGTCGTTCGGCGCTGTGCATATACATATGGCACAAATTCGGGAAATTTGGGTGGAGCGAAGCATCAGCTCCCTACGGTGGAAGGATTTCAACACAAAACTGAGTAACGAATGGAGCAATATAACCATATATGTGCGTTGTCTTCCCTATTCCTATGACTCCGGTTTAATGTTGAGATGGTTAGTCAACAGTAATGCTAGCTGTTGATGTCAGTTTCCTTGCTGTTCCAAGTATTCCACTGTCACCCTCAGTTGTAGTGCTCACTACGCAAATTTCTGTGATCTGTATCATGGGTTCCATCGTCGTGTCCGTCTTCCTTTCCCTGCAGAATCGCAGATATGGATGCGAATCTGTGGACGTGGCGGTGAGTTTGAATAAAGATTTAAAATTTGAAAGACACCCCACATTGACAATTATACAAGGCAGCATTTTTGTTGAAGATGACTGGTTCTATTTTCGGCACAAAGGCATTGTCCTTTGTGTACAGTCTTCCTTTGGTATTGCTTGCATGGGGGTGAGTGTTGAGCTCCATCAGAGGTAATTGCTTTGTTGACACCGGTGTATTGTAGGATGCTATGCTTCGGGCTGGCATTTTCGTACTTCATGTTCATTTCACATTTCAAGGTTGCATTGGTCACTGCAGGTTGTGGAGGCTTTATTGTGATCATGCTAATATCGTGGCCCGTGTGGCACCAAGTCTACTGGTTGTTTGCTGGACTATTCACAAGAAGGATGCAGGTGTGTCATGAATCATCTGAGCTTCCCGGAGTTGCACAGGAATACCAGGGTTTTCAACAGGTGGCAGCAGGTGGTGCTGGTATCCCATGATGCATTTTTATGGCTCACCCTCTATAACCCTGCATCTCCCTTTGAGTTCCGCAGCTGTGGATTTGTGACAATATGGCCTGCCCCGCTTCGAGTCACTTAGGCAATGTGTCAAACTGAAGGCCTTGCTCTCTGGACAAGTTCATCGTTGTATTCTTTATTGAAACTCTCCATCAGTGAAAGTCTACCTACTTCATCATCTTGTGTTTTCTGTCGTAATATTAACTCTGGTAGTTTCTCGTTACCTGAACACTGCAATGTGTAATCCTCTAAATATTAACACGGTCAATCTTCCAGCCTTTGGTCCATACCTCGAATATTATTGCTGGGTATATTTGCACTTCTAAACTATCGTCTGCATATTATGCCAGTCGATCTCAATCTCCTGTGAACAATTCACGTGCCTGCAACGACATCCCGGCTTCACGTCCCAAAATCCAACAATAAGTAATGTCGATGATGGTGAGCTTGAGATGATAGAGTATACCTTCTTGCATGTGTGCTTTGCTGATGCTCGTTTAGGTTGCCGACACTTCATGCACATGGTATCATTGCATTCTTCATTGCTGGAAGGAGGTTTTAAATGAAACAACCGTCTCCACCATGGGTTTGAGGCAGGTGTAGAAGGGTGTGAGATAGGCGGAAATGGGGCAGGCTGAGCTGCAGGCTGGAAGGGTGTCTCATAACCAGAATCTGCCGCATTTCTCTGTTTGAGACAATTGTATATGAGTGACTTCATGATATACTTCGTGACTGACGGTTACCCACCGACTCTGCTTGGCACAATTTATTGTCCATGTTCAGTGTTGCTAAATCGACAAATCTAAACACAACCAATGATCTTTCATTTGGTCATTATCCATATTATGTTGTAATATGCACTTGGGGAAACTTGTCAAACAATGTTAGTGTCCAAGTAAGTACAATGTAGTATCGAGGAAACTGCGAAGGTACTTAGTTTGGTGATGTTTGCTCTGAAATCAAGAAAAAACTCGGGAAATGCCAGTGCCCCACAAATCCGAACACCCTCGCGGCATTCACAAGGTTTGAGCACGACTCCCCCGAGATGTTCACTTCAAGGTATCTTTGATGGCATCAGAACTCATTTTCATCTCTACCTAGTGTCAGCACTAGTTGAGTTAGCAGAAGTGCGAGGACTTGTGGGGCAACAGCAGGATAATAGAAGGAAGGGTCTTACTTGGGTGCATCGGTATGCTAGGGCCACGGGAGGTTGGATGGCAGTGGGAGGTCACATCAATGGCGCAGCAGCAGGGATCATGTTTGAGTGTACAACAAGGGCACAGCTATCCATACATGGCGTCATGGATGAGGCAGGAAAAGTGGACAAGGGGTGAAAGGGAGGCCGTCGTCGATGAGTAAAAAATAATAAAAAAGGGTGGCAAACCGGAACAAAAAACAACTTAGGTAGCCACCAACGTCCTTGGTGTCTTTACCAAGGCTGAAGAGATTGCTCAGACTTGTTTTTAGAGGTAGCTAGGGGAACCGAGCTAACTCGGAGTTCCAGGACAAGTAAGTAGTATGTGGTGCCCTGTTCCAACTCAGCCGAGCCTTGTTCACTTCCGACATGAGGTAAGTCCACAGCCCGAACCCCCCGCCCAAAATGTCGCTTAGTATATAAACAGAGAAAAAGTGACGAAACAAAAAACTTACCTTATGTAACGGGAGGTTCAAATGTGGCAAAAAGGGACAAAAAAGCGCTGACGTCATAAGAACACAAGATGAATCAGGATCGATGACACAAATGGGAAGGACGAGGAGGACGATCTCTGCAGCGCTCTATGGCGGCGGTGATTCAATAAATAATAATAATGAGGCCATAGTGCCGACTGACCTGGCACCGGAGGTTTCCGAGGACTCTTGATCTACTTGAGCCATTAAGGTGGTACGATACCTGAGCTTCTAGTGTCTCGTTCTGAAGGTGGTCAACCCATGGGTTTAGTTCACGTCCAGGGACCCAGACATTACCCTAGACGGTGCATAACTCTGACTTTCACTGAAACTGCGTGTCTCTGTGTGTGGTCAACTACGGCGAATTTTCTCCAGTTACAGCTAGTACATACTACGTCACTCAAGGCTTGTCAGTAACGGTAGTTCTTGCACCCAATCGCTACTGCATTGCAGAGTTTTATTAGGGTCCTCAGACAGTGGCTCAGTTACTAACAGTAGTACATCGAAAGTTACACTATCTACACATCACTTTCATGCTGGGAGCCTGTCCTAGAGCACCTGCATACAGATCTATACAAAGCATGCACAGGCCGCAATAACACACGTGATAGGTCCACGAGCTGGCGCTCGTAAATGTTGGACAAAAACATCAGGATGGAAAAGAGGATGAACAGGAATACACCAAAAACTACCGCAGCAGCCACCGCATTGGTCATCTGAGAAACACTTGCAGTGAACGCGAAGATGAAGAGACACAACCTGTACGAGGGAGTTAGTAAAGTTTGGTTTGATGGCAGCTACACTCACCCCCACATCAGCAATGCATGCAGGAGGCTATAGATGATAGAAATGCCTGCCAGGATATGGATTCCCAAGAATGGTTTGGTTACTTTCAATAAAAATGCCACCTGAGCTGTTTGAGCAAAGCTACCAGAAGTCCATGCAGTTAGTGGTTACTCACAGTGGCTGTGGCAGATCGTCCCCCATCCTTTTGTATACGCCTAGACAGCAGTATGGAAACCAGTAGAGAACCAACAATACAATATGTCGACAACTCGGTGGCGATTATTGCTGTCTTGGTGTGGTAGTTGAATTGATCATTGATGACTGGCAAAGCCAAAAATGCCATGTCTGAAACAAGCATGACCATCGCCTATCATGGTGTCGGACGAAAGATAAACAGGGAGTTGAGATGCTATGCACATAGAGAGCAAGCGATGCCCATTGGCTGCTTAACCTGTCATTGAAATCTTTCCAATGGACAGAACTGACAGTGTGATCCACCCATATTTTGTGCAGCTCCGACATATACACGTGCGGACCCCCAAAAAAGACGACATTGATGTGCAAAGACATGATCGTTGCAATCCAACTCGAGCTCTTTCTAGAACTGTAGACAGACTGGTCGGCATCCAGACGAGCAGATGGTTGACCACAGAAGTTCAGGAACTTGGCTCTGGCTAATGCACTCGTCATTTGAGACAACCCGCATTGAAAAAGAAAACTCTACCGAAATATCCCATGATTCTGGCTGGAGCAAAATCAGCCATCGGACATACAAAAAAGTTTACCAACTCACCGATGACCCATGTAGTATGCGAATCATACTCATCAGACAATGTTTCGATACCGGTGTAGGAAACATTCTCGCTGCAGCCCTGCAGAGCCACATATTACGGAGTACGTCGAAAGCCCAGTTGTCTGGACATCAGTACAGTCACTCCCAGTCATCTCTGATGAAACCCGCTCAAACCCGACGCTTTCCCGCGCTCTCCGAGCCTCGGACCCGCCGGAGATGCACCGGACCTGCTCGCATACCTTCGGAAACCCGTCCGTCCTATGTCCTGTCCGTTCCGTCCAACCCCACTGGTGCGTAGTAGCTTGTTTCCCATGGCTGATGCAGTAGGCAGCGTTATTACCTGTGTTCTCACACGTCCGCAGCGCCTCATGTTAGTTTACCTATCTCCGGACCCGATGTTTTCCTATTTTCTATATTCCGGATTTCTATGTAGTTAGTTATATAGGACTGGTAGTACAACCAAGCACTCATTACTTTACTGTAGGTGGGACTTCCCATCTACTTGGTCACATACCTGTCTCTACTTGTTACCTGGCTGAATATACCTGGTTCGCACCCGCTTCGCACCCGAAACCCTTGTCACTCGTTTCCATTCACCTTCCCTTGTTTCCGGACATAGTCTGACGCTTTCCGAACCCGTTCCCTTGCTATTCCCCATAACCCGAAGACCCGAAGCTCCGGACCCGCTTTCCCGCGCCTCGGACTTGGTAGTATACCTTCGGACCCGACATTTTGACCTCCGGACTTGGTCCGCATACCTTCGGACTTGTTCCTTTACCTTTCTGTGACCTTAGACACTAACTATCAGACTTATATCAGTAGCAGACCCCTTTAGGGTCGAACGTTCTTGTCTTGCAAGAGAAGCAGCAGGCATAGCATTGACCTTACACTATATCCGCCTACTGCAGAGTTGTTTCCCACACCAGGCATCAAGTCCAGCATCTCTTTAAGTTCTTTCCCATTAAACGGCGACAGAGAAGTCGTCAATGTTAAGTTCTCTGATGTTTACACTCAGCTATCCTCTAGCCAGTTGCTTCATTGGAACAATACCTGTATAAGCCACAAGAAGGAGTCCTTTCAGTTCTCTTGCCTGACACTGACCCTTACTGATCAGGGCAAGTGGGTATAGTTCACAGTGGCGCCTGGCAGTTTGCAGGTTATTACTACAAGGTGGTATTGACCGACATCTAATTTCATTAGCTTTGGTACATCTTGTGCAATAAAAGTGACTTACAAAACCTCACCAATACTCGGATTCGATAGCGTATCCTGGAAACGATCAGTGTCTTTCTTGATAAGTTTATACATAATACCACTACACCCACAAAATTGATGCAAAGAATCAAGTCCCACTATGCCATTGGATAGGTTATTCGCCGGCATTTCCTCTGGCCAAAACAACGTGCGGTCAGCATGGTTTACAAAATAATATCCGCAGACTGGTTGGCCATCCAGTGAGGCTATCTGGAGCATCACCTGGACTTTGCGTGTATCGAGTAAGTGCTTGCGCATGAATAGAGGCCATGCAGTATGCAGGTGGTTGAGGCAGGCATTTATGCTATCGAGAGTGGTCTTTTGGTACAGATTTGCCTCCATAACAACCCCCTATGCACCCATCAACGCTAACTATGATAGAAAAACACTAGGGACTGACCCTCACATGATCCACAAAATATAGGGCACCATCTGGGTGGATAGAAGCCTGCCACCCCGGGGGTGCAGGGGGACTTTGGAAGCGTGGTATCATCAGCCAAATAAACAAGACGGTGTCATGAACATTCTGTCCACAGCCCTGCAGAGGCCCAATTCACGGAGTATGTCGAAAGCCCAGTTATCCGGACATCAGACCAGTCACACCAGTCATCTCTGATGAAACCCGCTCAAACCCGACGCTTTCCCGCGCTCTCCAAGCCTCGGACCCGCTGGAGATGCACCAGACCCGCTCACATACCTTCGGAAACCTGTCCGTCCTATGTCCTGTCCGTTCCATCCAACCCCACTGGTGCGTAGTAGCTTGTTTCCCATGGCTGATGCAGTAGGCAGCGTTATTACCTGTGTTCCCACAAGTCCGCAGTGCCTCATGTCAGTTTACATACCTTTGGACCCGATGTTTTCCTGTTTTTGATATTCCGGATTTCTACGTAGCTAGTTATATAGGACTGGTAGTACAACCAAGCACTAATTACTTTACTGTAGGTGGGACTTCCCATCTACTTGGTCACATACCTGTCCTTACCTGTTACCTGGCTGAATATACCTGGTTATCACCTGTTCCGCACCCGCTTCACACCCGAAACCCTTGCCATTCGTTTTCCCTGACTTTCCCTTGTTTCCGGACATAGTCCGATGCTTTCCGAACCTGTTCCCTTGCTATTACCCATAACCCGAAGACCCGAAGCTCCGGACCCGCTTTCTCGCGCCTCGGACTTAGTAGTATACCTTCGGACCCGACATTTTGACCTCCGGACTTGGTCCGCATACCTTCGGACTTGTTCCTTTACCTTTCTGTGACCTTAGACACTAACTATCAGACTTATATCAGTAGCAAACCCCTTTAGGGTCGAGTGTTCTTGCCTTGCAAGAGAAGCAGCAGGCATAGCATTCACCCAACATTATATCCGCCTACCAGCGGAGTTGTTTCCCACAACAGTATATTCACGAAGCTCACGCAAGAAATTGTAAAGTACCGGCCGGAATGAGGACTTGTATGGAGCGTGATTCACTTGAATAAAGATTAATGCACGGCAGGATAAGAGATACATGAAACATACAGAAACACATTCTTATGGTACCTCCGCACATCCGAGGCTAAGCAAGGCACGCATAGAAAGTCTTCGCTAGGACAGCGTGAAGAGATACAAGGGGGGATCACGGCATGTGTTGTGCAACTGGTGGACACTTCGGGTGCAACGGGCCAAAGTTCATCTGTTTCTAGTGTTATAGATGCCATGGGCACTGAGACTGGTAGAAATGAGGCATGCATGGGCAGTAAGCTAGCCTCCTGATTACTGCGACTTTGAGAGATACCATGTGGGGGGTGGACAAGGCGTATTATGAGTTGGGCGCAAGACTTCAGGTTGCACTTCTTCAACTGCCCCAAGAAGGCCAGGATGATGTGCAAACATGAACACTTTAGCGACCGTAAAAAGGATGTCAGTCTCCAAAATAGCCTATAAACCGTATTGTAGTTAGAGATGGCCATGCGTAATTACTATTCAGTGCCGCAGTCAGGTCTGGATGGTGGGGCAAATTCATTCCCACGATCAGACACTGCCTGGAAATTATTACCACTGTCAGTGCACAGCATGCTAGGTTCTGGTGACGGCCAACTAGAAATCATTATCTTGATTATAATATGGGCTTGCGGAGGCGCTCTGCAGTAGTACAATTATATTATTGTATGATTACATTATAATATGACCTGTAATTTCGACCAAAAAAAAGTCCCTCGATATGCTGAGGGAACCGGCTGCAATTATTGACTAGCAGTATGATGTGGCAAAAGGTAGAAGAGCCTCTCAAAAATAAAAACTGAAGTGATGAACACTATTTCACTATTACAGCTGTTTGCAAAAAGGTTGACAGTAGCGACATTTTGAGAAAGAACAAACAAATAAATAATAGCCACGTACAGATATCACAAGACCATCATGTATCACAAAATCAGTCGCGACGTCAAACTCGCAGCAATAAATCTTTGCGAGCATCAACACCTTCCACCACTACACCACCATCCACCATGAACTAACACGTGTTGGCATTTCTCTTAGTTCGCCGTCACTGGAGAAGCTGCCCGTGAATATCGAGTCCATTGTTGTGAGTATATACACGTGTTATTTGACTCTATGTACATGGCTATTATTTATATATTGTTTGTTCTTTCTCAAAATGTCGCTACTGTCAACCTTTTTGCAAACAGCTGTAAAAGGGAGGGATGGGGAGGGTGAAAAAGGAAAAAGGAAAAAGATTACACACACAAACTACACAGACACAAACGGCAGGTCGTGAATTGCACAACCATGAAACAATAATGCTTGAAGTAGTGTTGCATTTTTGCATACATAACACTCCTAGGTGTGTGATTTCCATCTCCCAATAGCACGAATGCGATCAGGAGACACCCTGGCTGCAGCAAGAAATGTAGCACCTCCTGCCTGCATGGAGTGTCCAGACACATTTCCTGGAAAAAGTGTCCACATTATGCAGATAAACCACAACCATGATGGTGGTTGCCCATTACACCTCAGCCAGAGGTAAGGATGTAATGGAAAAAGAGAGTTGCATGAGACAAGGTATCACGTAAAGAGAGGGAAAGGGTCTGAGCCAACAGATAATCACTGAATGCCCACCTGATTCCCTTCACACCACAAGTCAGTCTTGTCATGCTGAATGAGGAACAAAAAGTTGTTATTGGATATGCAAACTGAAGTTCACAGGGAAATCTTTGTGAAATCTCGCAAAGATACTTCATCAGTCACTACCAGTTCCCCAAGGTGAAGAAGGCCATAGAAACCACAGTGAAGTTGAGTTACCCACAGGAGGTCATCATGAGTCAATGGATGAGTCAATGTATAGAGAATGCAAAGGAGATCATCTTGCAGAATTGGCTCCTTCCAAATAATAGGATGGCCAAGAGTATGTAATGCTCCTTGCAGAGTACATTTGACAAGGTGAGAATGTTGAGATTGGTGGACATCAGGAAAATGAGGCTCCAAATTATTGATGATGCTGGATAAATAGGCTTTGACTGAGTGAGGTTGGATATGGTGTGACATGAAGATGACATAGAAGGAGAGGGTGTCTGGTGTTGGATCAATTGGTAGATGGTGGAGCTCGCAGAATGTGAGATATGAGTTCAAATGAGATGAATATGTGTGGGGAGTACTATTGTTGAGAGCTAATCCCAGAAAAATTGAGCACTCATGTATGAGATGCTCAATTGACCAGACATCCTGTTGAGGCTGTCTGGCCTTGTTACAACCATGCATGCTAAAGGTGCACAGGAGTAAGATAGACCAAGAAGGACTTGGCTTCAGCTCGTGCGCTGCGCCCCTTGCCCGAGTACATGCCCTTGATTTCAGATGGAACTAGAACAGAAGTCCGGGGTGTTCCAGAACAAGTCCAGGTTGAATAGCAGACCTGTCCAGCAGACATCCGGAGTTGGGATGGTGAAGGAGAAACTGGAGTTGAGACTACCATTGGTAGCATCTCAGGTTAAACAGAGGTATAGGCTGAGAACAGAGGTATGGCTACCCCCAGACAAAGTCCAGAGTAGAAGAGGAACGGGGGTAGACTACCCAGAGGTAGAGGTGGAGATGCAGTTTCTGGGAACATAAGTCCAGGAACTCGGAGGGGGTGACTAAGATTATTCAACCAGAGGTAATGACCATGGATAATGAGAGTCCTATCCGGACAGAGTCCGGAGTAGGCAGTACGACAGAGGTGGGTCACCCTATGAGTGATGGAGGGAAAGTCACAAGGAGAGTAATTCTTTTAAGACTTCTAGAGTAGGAGCGGACATGGGAACCAGTCCAGTAGATGACAGAGGGAAATAGGACCCATAGGGTACAATAATATTTGAACTAAGGATCTACTAAGTTTTACAGGGGACTTATATACTGTAAGTAAGTAGTGTCAGGATGAGTAAGGAAAAGGCCAGAGCTAGGAGCAGAGCACATGGAGGAGTGGAAGGGCTATGTATGTGACATATGGAAAGTTAGATAATAGTTGGAACGGAACAATCAAAATGAACTCAGATATGAATGAGTAATGGATCAGATGAATAAGATGGAATATACATAACCAATAACCGGAGAGATAGGGGTTTTCTATATGTAGAAATGGGCGGACCTTGTAACCTGGGGCGGGGAAAACTAAAGTGAAGATGACCGGAAGTGGAGGCACAGCCTGAGTGTAATTGTACGAAATACTGGAGGGAGAGCTGGATATGGTAATGACCGTGACATAGGGGTTGCAGAGGCAGATGATGCATGCGATGGGTGGAGACTTGAATGGCCGGCGGAGTACGGAGATTAGAGTTGTTGATAGAGCCGGAGTGTATGGAGGTATTGAGGGATAAAGGGGAGTGGTATAATATCCATTGGTTCTGGTGGGAGCAGTACTGGTCTACAGGAGGACCTGGAGGTTCGAAGGATTGAGATAGGGGCAGATTAGATGGGAACTGAAGACTGATTAGAGGGTTAGGGTTGAGAGAAGCACTGATCTGTGCACAGAATATGACACAATCAGTCAATCAGTTCCTCACACAACATGAGCTCTTTGCCAGCCATTCAATTTAATGAGCCTCCAGTGACTAAGTATAATTCAATGGATGTAGATGATTCATCTGAGTCCTGGGTATCACTAGGTATGTTGTATGTTTATTATGCTTTATCCATTTACTGGACATACATATCTTAGATGGTTTATACCTTGGGCCAGATGATGACATAGAATATGATTCTGTGTCATCCGGACTGCTAGATGTGTTGGCTGCAATCCCCAGTATGTTTATCAATTCACTAGGATCAAGTATTACCTTGCATGTTCACTACACCCTTACAGATCAATGACCTCTGGCTCCAGCTGATCACCCAGCTCCACCCATCAATCCGGACTTGTACCTCAGGCCTGATGATGATCTCATTGATTGTGATGAGGGGCCAGATTCTGCTGATGCTGATAGTGATGCTCCAGCTGCAGCGGAAGTGTCGATGTCATGTGAGTTCATTGATACCGGAGCATTATCGATACTTAATGTATCCCTCAAGCAGATGAAACATATATATAGAACTGCATTCAAAACAGCCGGACCTCACTAATGAAGATTTGCATTTGATGCTCTGGGAGTTCTGGCCATTTGGGTCATTTGAACACCCAGGATGTGAGTTTCTGACATAAAAGATTATTTATCTTTCTGCTAATTTTTCTGCAAGTGCAATCAATTCAAGATTGACTCCATGATTACAAACACCATAATGGAAATCTTCTAGACCCTTCCATCCCACAACTACTCAAGGCTGAGTGACCATTCTGAATAGCTTGGGCAGAAACTTCTGATAAACTCAAAAGAGCTGACACAGACCTCCAGAGGTTGCAAAGAGCTGAATGGCTGAGCATCGAAATGCTCAAGGTAGTGGATTCCCTGATTCATTGGTTTGAAGATCAAATTCAAATGTAAATGACTGAATTTCTGAGAGTAGTCAAATAACATGTAAACTTCTGACTTTTCATTCACATACTCACATCATGTACACTACCAAATTTTTGATATATTCCTCTTCCCTTTGCAATTGAGTTACCAAGGATCAAGAAATCCCGAGTGCTGAACACTGAAGTTCAATCCTCACTTTACCAAGGATCACCGAGTCCTGAGTATTGATCATTGAATAGTGATTGTAAAACATTGACATTGACATAAAGGTGGGCAGTGTGGTATAAGTCCATTACTTCTTTCCCCTTGCTCTAGTCACTTGAGGGGTACTGTCTAATGGCTTTTGTGTTGACTTGCTCCAGGTTGTCCTCACCAATGGCTCAATCACTGCTTTCTTTCCCCATACATTCTTTGGCTCCGGCTTGACCGGGCAAGGCTTTGGAATTGAACGTGGGACTGCTGTCCCTTCATGTGCTGATGAAGGACCTGGTGCTCTTCTGGGTCTCTTGTGCAGGGATCTACCATCAGCTGTGTTGTGGGAAACAACTCTGCAGTAGGCCTGCAGATATGTTGGGTCTTGCTCTGTCTAGCTGCTATGTCTAAGGAGTAGACACATTGTCTTGTTACTTAAGGGTCTTATATAGTTCACATGTATAGTGACAACACAACTATACTTTTAAGACCTCTTGCCAGTCCTTAAGTCCACGGTCTACAGATTTTCTACTTCTCGGCAGATAATGTGGTGGTTCTTTGGGTGGAATTACCTTTTTATTTACACTGGATCTCTGAAGTGAATCTGATAGGTATGTTTCAACTTTGTCATGTCTCCCTTATAGCAGAAAGGAGAGTTTCTTAGAATACGAGTGTTGTCGATTGTCAGCTGTATGACTATTGTATAAAATACCTCAGAGAGGTAGTATACAATCTAGAGGAAAATAGAAAACCTTGTTGAATAGTAACCTCCATAAAGTGGTATCCAACTATAGGCTTATATAACTTTAATCTTACTTCAAGGCAACTAATTGGCCTGCACTTTAAGTCTTACTTAATCACACTCACTTTTAGGTGATATTGGAGTAAAGTGGGAAGTCTTATTACATGGGTGCAAAATGGGCTCCTTTTATACCTTTTTGGAGGCCAGATTACTAAGCATGATCCATCACATGGATGGTAAGAATGTGCTTACAAACCAGGCCATTGGGTGTGTTGAGTCAGCTTGTTTACTAAATATCTTACAAATACAATGTAATCTTACAAAGCATGAAAGAAAAATGGTATGAGTCATCACATGGATTGGTAAGAATGTGCTTACAAACCAGGCCATTGGGTGTGTTGAGTCAACCTTGTTACTAATGGATTATCAATACAACTGCAAGTCTTACAAAACATGATGAGTCAAGTTGAATCCTTACAAATCAGAATATTTCCCGGTCACATGACATGCTGACAAACATGTCTGGATAGCTAGTGAGAAACTCTGGTGGCAGAATGAGCCTAGAAAAATAGAAAGAAATGGAATGTTACAGAATAAAATAGAAATACACGGAAATGCATGGAAAATGAGTCTCTGACATGAAAACTGAGAATACAGGCTAATAAATCAAGGAAAAATGGTAGGGTAGCTTTGTGATAGGGTGCAGTACAGTCTATTATACCTTCCTTATCATGCCTTATATGTATATGTCATGGTATGAAGTGCATACCATGCATGACAATGTTTGACCCTAAAGGGTTTCTGACCAGGCTCTGGCTCAAGAGATAGAGAGGAAAAGAATGAGAGGAACAAAGTCACTGCCAAACCAAATGGAGAAATGTGTTCCAGGAGCTAAGAAGTGAGCTGAAGAAGCTACAACTATGAAGCTACAACAGGGGATGCTACTAAATGACCCAAGCTAATGGGGAGCAACCAAGAACTGGAAACCAGAAACCACCAGGTAAAGACAGGTATAAAGTCCAAGTAAGAGAGAGATGATTATGTAAGCAGTAAAAATGCGAACATAACTTAAGGAATGTAAGGGTAAGTCAAACTATGTAAAAACAGTCACTGCAGGGCTGCAGCCAGATGGTTTCCTACAGCGTCATCATCAGCATCATCCTCCATGTGATGAGTGTCACTCTCGGGATCACTCTTGGCTTCGGTTGATGAATACTGAGGCCTTCGGATAATCTGTGTTCTGACTTTACGAGTCTGATGAGACAGCAAATTCCTGGATAGAACCAATGCTACCATGTCTCCATCTTTGTTCTTCCATGCTTTGAACAGGAATGTTGGACCTTCCCCTGTCTCCTGCTGGGCATACCAGACATTCAGTAAGGCTGTTGTGTCCCAATTTTGCAACTTCGAAGGCTCCTTCAAGTCCACATCCACCAGAACATACTTTCTTGCCACAAAGTCACCCTGACTTTGTATGATGGTGCTCCATGACACAACTGCCTTGTCAATTCCAGAACAGATACATGTGTCCATGCATTCAACAAATTCTCGTGTGTTGTAACGATAGACTCATGATAGTGCAATGTAAGAAAGGCCCTCACTATGGCCTTCTTCTCCTCGAGTTTCATTTTGGTGATGTCTGGAAGCAACGGCATCCCATCCCCATCTGTTGCAAGTTTGAAAGCAGGTTTTCTGATTCTTTTGTGACCTCCCTTCACCTGTCGTCCTCCATCCTGTGCCCTGGCACCTATCATCATCATGATCAACACATTCCTTCTCATATCCACAGTTCAAACACTCACTAAACTGTTCCTGTGCATACTCCTGCCAAACTGGCTTGATGTCCTCCCAGTCCTTTGTCTTCATGAAGCTGTCCCCATCTCCTAATGCCTTGTTATCATTGTGCCTGCATGAAATATATTGAGATGAAAGATCTGTGATGACCAATACAATTCACTTACATCCCAAACAGCACCTCTCCCTGTTCATTCTTCCAAGCTGACATCACAAACACTCTCATCCCACATTGCCTCCACATCTCCTCTGAAAAGTGCTCCACATACACAGGTCCCTTCTTATGAGCAACTTGCACTTGTATCTCAGGAGGAGGAAAGTTGTTGGATCATTCTTCAGCTGTTTCCTTTGCCTTCTCCAACTCATCGTTGGACAATTCAGCCATGACTCTCTTTACAGCCACCTGATAATGCTTGAACATACCAGGACCTCCTGGCTTTACCCCAGACTCATCCTCAATCCTCTTTAGCACCTCTTCCCACTTCTGCTGGTAGATCACCATCCTAGGAGTCCATCTCCTCCTGTGCTTTATCATGTCCTTCCTTTCCTTCTTTTTTTTGTTGTTGAATAACCAAGTCTTATACATCTGAGCATTGATGGAAGAATAAGATATTAAATTTTTTGTTGTTCAACACAACAAGGATGCATTACCTGCTTCCTCTTTTTCCATTGTGCTTGGTTGACCTTAGGAGCAAATAACCAGGAAGCCCTAGCTATGGCAGTGAAAACTGCCTGCTTCTCCATCTTTTTTGCCGAAGTCCGCTCAGGAAGGTAGTTCTTCAACTCCAAAATTTCATTTTCGGTGAGCTTCTGTGTCTGTGGCTGACATGCCCTATGTTTTCCAGAAGTCAAGTGAGTAGAATGACCTGATCTTGCCATGGTGAATGAGATTGCAGAATGGGCTGAGGATAAGCAGGGTGGAAGTAATAATGGCGACAAGTTGAGCTTTGAGCAAAGCCTAACAGTAGGTTAATTGACCTATATTGGATGCAATGCCATTTATGGAAATGAATTTGTAATGACCCAACAAGACTGCATAACATCATATTGGAATAACAACTCATTCGACCTTTCTGAGCTAATGCTTTGCTTGCAACATTAGAAAATAATATGAAGATAGGTAGATGCACCCTGCTGCAAAAATTCCACAGGGTAGAAGCAAGGGGAAGCAAAGGTAGGAAGACTTAGGTCAAGGTCCCACTTGCAAGCACAAGACAACATGCCTACAGGTCCATGCCTAGCTCTCCCCCAGAATCACCAACACTTCAGCCTGTTGAGGCACCACCCCCTTGGGAGGACTTTCCTGACAATACTTATGAGCATGACCAAAATTCATTTGAGCCTTTGCAACTCCCAAAAACCATGGCAAGTTCTTGTGACATGTTGGATTGTCATTTAAACAATAACTAAGTATAAAAAATGCAGAGTCAGAATGACTACCTCAAGCAATGGCTGCCAAGGCAGAAATCATATCTACATCACCTCCTGGATCAAGAAGCTCCACCAGAAGATAGGAGATGCATCATCTGCGACCAGGATGGGGTCTACAAATGTCAAGATTGTCTTGGGGAGCCACTTTATTGCATGGGCTGTTGCAGGAGTCAACATCATTGCAATCCTTTCCACTGGATCAGTCAATGGAACAGTGAATTCTTCAAGCAAAGTTGTCTTGCTCATGTCAGACTCATCATACACCTCGGTCATGATGGCAAACAATGTCTGGTACTCACAGATAGGTGGGATTTGTTTGAAGGAGACAAACCTGAAGACCAGCTTGACCCTGAAGATCTACCATCTGTGTTGGGACCCAAGTTCCAGCTGAAGGAAAACACCATGGTCATCATTGACAAGTCTGGAGCTCATCGCCTTGAGGTTTGATGCTGTGATTGTCCAAATGCCATGAGTCCAGACATTCAAATGTTTTGACATGGATTTTTCCCTGCATCATTTAACAGGCCAAAGACTGTGTTCATATTCAGAGTGCTCAATGATTTTCTATTAGACAACCTTGAATGCGGCACCTCAGCAATGAACTATTACAGCAAGCTCTGGTGAATGACCTCGAGCATGTTTCCACACTTTGTTCCAGTAATGCTATATCTCCATCACATAAAGGACACTATATTGACAAAGCATGTGGCAAGGACTGATACAGAGAGCTCATGAGAGCCGCTCGATAGTGGAGGCAGTTGAAGACCATGAAATGGCATGGCTTTGGCCATCATTCCGACAATCCACATGCAGGAGATCTTGCATTATTTTGCCCAGCATGTCCTCAGCCTGGGATGAACATATCCTTGTCAGGGGATGAATCACTTGATGAGTGAGTCTTGTTCAATACCGAAGTCACCTTAGCAATGATAAGAACTCCAAGCTGGAAATACATCCGGTCATTTGTTATGGATGGAAATTTCAAAGCCGAACACCTGCATCCCATCAAGCCACTTGATGAAGTTCGGCTTTCTGATGGGCTGGGATTCATGGTGGGAAAGGACAGGTATAAAAAGCATCTTGCAGAGGCTGCTGACACTGTGGAAAAATCAAGCTGCAACAATCACTGGGTGGTCAATCAAGTAAATGTGGCTCAGCACAAGCTGGAGTCCACAGGTATTGGGGGAGTTGCCTGTGCCCGACACAGTTGCTTTGTCCCTCACTTAATGGTAGATTGTCAGAAAGGTGAAAGGCAAGCAAAACATGCCATTAGACATTCATGAGTTAACCTTGCATCATTTACAAACAAATGAACATGGACTATGCCCTTTGCGAGGCTGCCCAGCACAACATGGAAGGCATTACCAGGGCTGTCACCTTCTATGATGTCAACTGTCAATACAACAAGCACTTTCAGGTTTGGGTGGATCAAAGCCAATTTCTTGAAATGATTCCAGAATTGACCATCATTCCCAGAATCAGGTTGTGGCATGTGCACGGACATCAGGACAGCTGCTATGTCTGATATGTGTTGAATTTTATGGAAGGCATTGGCCAGATCAATGGAGAGATCATGGAGACCCTATGGACATGTCTCAACCTGATTTCCCCTGCTACTCAGGGAATGTCATCCCTGCATCGAAAGGAATGTCTTGATTATCAGATGAATGATTCCAATTTCTGCAAGATGATCCGCATAAAAACGACCCTTTGCCGGAAATACAAGCAGGCAAAGAATGGCATCACCAAAACTGGAAAGGCTTTTGACAGACTCAATGAAGCAGCACCCCCTGATTCAAAGACAGACTGATTAGCCAGTGAGAGGATCACTCAGTCCAGCAGAATCAATGATCCTGCAGTGATGGATGTATATGAGATTAATATCAAGAAGGGTAAGTTGAAGTTGTCTCCTTCAAAGTCCAAATTAATTTTGCCCTCAGCATCAAGCAAAAAGGAGATTGAGCTTAGACTACTAGAGGAGGGTAATGCCTGAAATGCAGCACCTGCTCACAGATCTGTGGTAACATGGATATCAATGGGTTTGGCAATTGAAGAGGCTCAAATTGCATTGCTCATTGAGGTCTGAAGAATTGGAAGAAGAACCACGGAGACACAGAGGTTAGACATCACCCGGCAACACAATTGTCTACAAGGCCAGATAGATGGATTCACTTGGTCAGCTATCATGCATCTTGGACAGGGATTTGATGCAGATGATGATCCTGACAACTTGAACATAGACATTCTTGATGATCTTGATGATGACCCAGATGATTTCACCAAGACATCTGACACATGGACAAACTCCCCCAAGCTCACTGTAATCCCATTGCCATCAAACCTCAGGGTAGATTGATGCAGACACTGTATGGCAGAGGATCTGATTCTGCTGGAGATGTTGCTTCGTGAAGGGCAGGCCAATGATGCCCTTCACAACCTCCAAATTCACTTGTGCAACAAGGCAATCCTGTTCCGAACAACAGTTAGGCAAGCCAAATCCCAAGCCCTGAAAACTCGAGCTTGGTCCCAGGTGACGTCAGTGCAGCAGGCAGTGTCCCTCCATGCCAGTATATATACAAAGACCAGGAAGCAGATGATGCAACTTGAGCCAGGGCAAGACCAGCTTCAGAAATATGAGCCCCTGCTTCATGAGCACCTCAAAATTAGCACTGCCATTGGTGATCTAAATGCCCGAGGTCAGTGACACGAGTCCCTCACTTGGTTCTGGTCTGTCAAAGTTGACCTGGGTGGTCCTGATCACTCATGGAATGAGGAATGTGAGTTTGGGCATGCTTGACATATTGGGCGCTCAGCTGATGGGACCCATCCAAAGTTTACTAAGTCCATTGGCTTTGGGAAAAGGCCCTACAGGATCAATAGAAGGAAGAAATGATATTGGTCCAATTGGAGATGGATTGGACATGTAACTTTTTCTTGTGGAAAGCAACCCAATGGGATGACAGGATGCAGGAATCATTAGTGAAACACCTTCTGGGTCATGCATGCTACTCAGGAAGGCAATCCAAAATGTGTAATATGTGGACACTGAAATATGGTATGAAATAATACCAAGTACTATGAGACATGTATCAGTGTGAGAAAAGGATGCAGATGACATCAAAGTGAGTTTGGAATTCACCGAAACTACTGTATAGAACAAACTCAATGAGACACATATTACAGTGACCTATCTCTGTATTATATGAGTGAATGGACGTGCATAATATCCCGTATGATACGGGCCAGTGGACCATGGGCCAATGGTAGAAATATCCTCGACTATGACGGATGGGCTGGGAGGGATATTATTCCTGATGGAGGCAGGTGGGCCCACGTGGGGAATATGTAGAGTACATGAGTGGGCCAATGGACATGAATATTCTATAGATGGATGGGCTGAGGTAGTTGGATACTATATAGATGGTGAACCAAGGTAGATGTGTATCAGATAGATGGGTATGCCAAGGGTACTTGTTATCACATACATGGGTGGTCCCAGATGTATATTATATGAGACGGGTGGGCCAAGGGTGTTATATAATATATTATATTAGACAGGTGGGCCGAGGGTGTTATACAATATATTATATTAGATGGGTGGGCCGAGAGTGGTATATAATATAGATGGGTGGGCCCAGGTGAATGATAATTGTAGACATGACGGAGCTCAGGTAGTTGTATATCATCCAAATCAAAGGAGGTAATAATTCAAAGTCATCTAATGATGAAGGTCATAAGTGCCAGATAATTGAGCACCCAGTACAGATGCAAACATGTAATACTGACTACCAAGTAGCTAATACACAGCTTGTGTTGCCCTACAAGACGCCAAGTTCTGACTACCGAAACTCAAGTGAAGGGTACCGAGTTCTGAGACCCGGGTCTTAACAAACAAATATTTGATATCCAGCACACTTCCAATCATCTGGTATTTCATTGAGCAATGGATGATAATACATCTTTGAAAGCTAACATCATCCAAGGCTCCCATATCTGATCCTCACTATCTCCACCCCCTTTAACACCACAGTGTGGACATCCAGGATTCAGCATCTTATTTCCCAAGATCAATTCCATCATGAATGTTTCTTCCACTTCCAATATTGAAATAACCCTCTGGCACACTTGGGCCCTGACTGTCACTCATGAGGCATGTGAATATACTGAACAGAAATTCAATGCAGAGAAGACAGGAGGAGACCCAGTTATACCTTCTCTGAACCTAGACACTGATCTGGTGATGGCTTGTGATTGATTGGTTGACCGCCTCATAAAGGCATACAAAAATCCCAGTGAGTCTTCCTGCATATTCAGAAAATTCATTGTATCATTCAAATTGCTTCATCACAGTTCAGATGCAGATCAATATCACAAGATATAGCAAATTGATCTCCCCGAAGGACACCGGGCATAATGAAGAGAGAGAGGAGAAGTCACTTGAGAGGTGTCCTCCTGGCCATGAGGGTACAAAGTTCATCGACATACCCACAACAATTCTTGATGTATCCAGTGCTATCATCACATGGTACCTCCTGGACGCCCTGACCGATGCCACCCAGGTGTGTAATATATATGGTTACTCACTGGATATTGAACATTGAATGGTACCTACAGAGGGAAATTTGGGCAGCCTCTGATTTGCTCGCTCCAAGCCTCAAAAAAGCATAAAGGTTGATAGCAATTGGTGCACTAATGAAGAGTGGTTCAACCAAAGCTCAGAAAATGTTGAATTAACTCCTGGATGCATTAATTTATCTCTGGCATGGTTTCAACTGGGGCACGAGATAGGATCTGATGAGATGGTGATTTTGGTGGTTAAACTCACCAATCCCCTGGGATCAGTCGGATCTGGAGGTATCTGCATCATTGAAGGGACCATCCTCCAAGAACATCCTCAAAGCCATTGCAAGGCCAGCAGCCATTGCAACAGCAGCACTCAGGGTTATGCATCCTGAGCAGTACTGGGCAGGGTTGCAAGCCTCAGAGAAAAGGTAGAAAGCAAGGAACTGCAAAAGATGTCAGACTCTGCAGTACTGGGCATCCATGTTTAACACCCTCTCTGTCATTTCCAATTGGCAAACCCCAAATCATCGAGACCATTTATCAATTCCTGAATGCTTTGATATTCTCACTACCATGGGGAATTATTCTAATGCTTGCATGAGTATGCCAAGCCTTCAGCTGGAGTTCAGGTATGACCCCAGCTGTATGATTGTGTTTTCCAGAAGGATTGTGAGACATGGGATTCATGCAGTGGAAGGGGATTGGATTGCTTGGGCATGGTATATGAGGGATTCTGTTCATATTTATGCTGGGGTTCCCTTATGTGGATGGGCTAGGGTCTATTAGACACATTCACCATCCTGTGAAAGATGAAACAAGTAGAAAGTGTAGTTACCGATGTTAGTAGCTACTGTCAAATACCAGATATTAGATATCAGGCACTCCATACTTGATATCTGAGACTCGACATTCAGAACTTGATGTTTGGGATTCAATAGTTGGGACTCAATAGTCAGAATTTGGGACTTGATATTCGGAATTCAATATTTGGGATTTGATGTTTGGGATTCAATACTTGGAATTTGGGACTTGATATTTGGGATTCGATGTTTTGGATTCAATAGTCAGGACTCAATACTCAATACTCAGAATTCAGGACTCGATATGTGGGACTTGGGATTTGGGATTCAATATTCAGGATTCAATAGTTTGGACTCGATATTTGGGACTCAGGATTTGGGACTTGATATTCGGGATTCGATGTTTGGGATTCAATAGTCGGGACTCAATACTCAATACTCAGAATTTGGGACTCAATATTTGGGATTCAATATTTGGGACTCGATATTCAGGACTCAATACTCAATACTCAATACTTGGAATTTGGGACTCAATATTTGGGATTCGATATTTGGAACACAATATTCGGGAATTGATGTTTGGGATTTGATAGTCAGGATTCAATACTCGATACTTGATACTCAGAATTCGGGAATCAATATTCAGAACACAATATTCATGATTCGATGTTCGGGATTTGATAGTCAGGATTCAATACTTGATACTTGGAATTCAGGACTTGATACTCGGAATTTGGGACTTGATATTTGGGATTCAATAGTCAGGATTCAATACTTGATACTCGGAATTCGGGAATCAATATTCGGAACACAATATTTGGGATTTGATATTTGAGACTTGATACTTGGAATTCAGGAATCAATATTTGGAACACAATATTTGGGATTCGATATTTGGGACTCGATACTTGGAATTTGGGAATCAATATTTGGAACACAATATTCAGGATTCAATATTCGGAATTCAGGAATCAATATTCGGAATGCAATATCTGGGATTTGATGTTCGGGATTTGATAGTCAGGATTTGATACTCGATACTCGGAATTCAGGACTCAATATTCGGGACCCAATACTCAGAATTTGGGAATTGATATTTGGAATGCAATATTCGAGATTTGATGTTCAGGATTTGATAGTCAGGGCTTGATACTCCATACTTGACATTTGGGACTTGATATTTGGGACTTGATATTCAGAATTTAATATTCGGGATTCGATAGACAGTACTCAATACTCGGAATTCCGCACTTGATATTCAGCAGTTGATATTCGGCATTTGATGTTCGGGATTCGATAGCCAGGACTCGATAGTTGGTACTCAATACTTGATATTCAGTATTTGGGACACCATATATAATATTAGGTTAGATATTTGGAAGGCAGTATGTGATTTTCAGTACTGATGACATCATGTATGGAATTTGGACCTCAACATTCTGAACTCAATGACTAGGGCTACTCTCCTCTGCATCTCTTCAATCTGTTTAGAGTGGTGGTGTATATGTTAATCTCCAGATTTGGCTTGCATAACTGTTGTTCAGAACAGGATTGCCTTGTTGCACAAGTGAATTTGGAGGTTGTGAAGGGCATCATTGGCCTGCCCTTCACGAAGCAACATCTCCAGCAGAATCAGATCCTCTGCCATACAGCATCTGCATTGATCTACCCTGAGGTTTGATGGCAATGGGATTACAGTGAGCTTGGGGGAGTTTGTCCATGTGTCAGATGTCTTGGTGAAATCATCTGGGTCATCATCAAGATCATCAAGAATGTCTATGTTCAAGTTGTCAGGATCGTCATCTGCATCAAATCCCTGTCCAAGATGCATAATAGCCAACTGAGTGAATCCATCTATCTGGCCTTGGAGACAATTGCATTGCCGGGTGATGTCTAACCTCTGTGTCTTGGTGGTTCTTCTTCCAATTCTTCAGACCTTGATGAGCAATGCAATTTGAGCCTCTTCAATTGCCAAACCCATTGATATCCATGTTGCCACAGATCTGTGAGCAGGTGCTGCATTTCAGGCATTACCCTCCTCTAGTAGTCTAAGCTCAATCTCCTTTTTGCTTGATGCTGAGGGCAAAATTAATTTGGACTTTGAAGGAGACAAGGTCAACTTACCCTTCTTGATATTAATCTCATATACATCCATTGCCACAGCACTATTACCAAAGTGGCTGAGTGCAGCGTTTGCTGCATCATGGTTGTTGAGAGTATGGATAGATTCCATGCTTTGTATATCGCACAAGTTAAAAAGGTGGTTGCAACAGTGAGCTCTTCCTACTAACTGGTTCATTACCAATTCAAAACTCACCCCGCTTCTGTAGGTGAGATTGGTAACTTCTTGAACAATGCACTGCAATGCTATTGTATTTAGGGATTGGTGTGGGTAGACCCTGGGGTATCTGTGGTGATACCCTCACCCACACCCACCAGCATGGGTGTGGGTTTATTCATGGGTACCAGGGATGGCTACCCCTACCCACACCCATGGAGGGTATTGGTACTACACCCTAGATATCTTAACAAATGTTGTAGTAGTACTGGAGACAAATCTACTGCTAGTCTTACCTTGTTGATTGGTAATAATTTGAGTGAGATATAAGCTAAATAAAACCCAACACATCACAGTGCAAAGATAACATTTCTGCCTACATACCCACCACATGGGTGTGGGTAGTGGTATGGGTATCCCAAGTGCCTACCCCCACCCATACCACTAGGTACCCACACCCACAACCCATGGTGGGTATTAGATATCCATGCCAATCCCTAATTGTATTGCTACTGTAGGATACTGTATGATTGCTGAGTGACTGTTAGAACACCTAGGCTGTGATGGGAAACAAGTTAGCTAGTGTATGGATATGAACATCAATGCTTATGTGTGGTCACTGAGATTTGAGAAAGAAGACCAATAAAGATACCACTTTCGAGTCATGACTGAGCACATTAGCCCCTGTCTCACAAGTTCAGACCTGGCAGTGACTTCCATTTTGGTCTCTCCACAATTTTACAGAATGGTACTCAACCTTTCCCTGCAGCAGCATCTGGCTGCCCTCACATGTTTGACTGACTACCCCTCCTATATTTCAAGATGTTTGTAGGTGAACACTTCGTTGTGACCTGTGGAGGTTGAAAGAGCGTCGTAAGTACGGTTCACTTTCTATCCTTGAAGACTATTTGAAATACAAAAATGTTGTAATCAAGTTGTGCCATGTATGTGACCTTACTTTCATTCCCGATCATGGCAGACACTGGTACGGAGGAAATCATCAGGACTGCTCAAGCACCTTTCAATAACCGTGACTGTGACATCATCCTCCATTCGACCAATGGTGTCGACTTTCATGTCTTCAAGTTCATTCTTTCACTCATGTCACCCATATTCAAAGACATGTTCACGCTACTGCAGAGTGAAGTGCAGTCAGACGTATCATCTGTACCTGTTATTACTGTGACTGAGAGCAGCACGACCCTCGAATCCCTTCTTTTACTCTGCTATCCTGCTGCAACCCCAACCTTCGACAGCTGGGATGATGCAAAGGCTGTGATGGAAGCAGCTAGGAAGTATGACATGCAAGTGGCTCTCAGCCGTGCAGGAGACCTTGTGATGGCCCAGTTTTTACCAAATCACTTTCTTGAGCTATATGCTCTCTCTTGTCAATTCAGGTGGCAGCATCATGTGCAGACAGCTGCGACCCGGGCCCTTGAGATCAAAGATTTAGGACGACCCAGCAATGTGTTTAATGGTATGTGGGACATCACTGCTTTGGATCACCACAGGCTCCTTGAATACCATTATAAATGTGGCATTGCTGCTCAAGCAGTCAGGCGCTCTCTTTCCTAGCTAGTACTTCCATCTAGATATTTGCAAATGTGGAGGGACTGCAGTTGCAGAAGTGGCACAGGTGTTATAATAGTTCAAGCAGACTTCAGACACATGAAGGTCACCCCATGGTTCCATGAATATCTGGTTTCGAGTGGGAAGGAGTTGTTGGCAAGACCTTGCGAGTCGACCTTATGGGAGTTGGCATTTTACAATTGTGCTATTATGAAAGCGACCAAGTGCACCTCATCAGGAAATCAACACATTACTTAATGATGACTTAATGATGGCTGAGCATGTACTCACAATGGATCAAGGACGAATGAGCCAGGAATCATCAAGAACAGTATCTCTTAAATAAATTAGATCCAAATTCTTATCTTTGACTTAAGGGTTGCTTGATCAAGTGCTGTTTGCCAAACATGATCCATTGATTTCAGTAAGATCCAAAGTAGTGGCTAAGAGGGATTATGAAGGGTATTAAAACGAATTCAGGGCAAAATAAGCAGAGGAAAAGTAGCATGAAAGCACGATTAAAACTGCAGTGCAACACGCCGGTGTAAAAAGGATAGTAATTCGAGCATGCAAGAGTGATGGTGAGACATTATATGAAGGAAATGAGGAAAAGCACTAGTCGGCAGTTGGGCAACTTGAATGATAGCAGGCAAAATTCAAGTATGAGCCACAAGCCATGGATGTACATCTGTCATGAATGAGTGAGCACCATAAATGATAAATAAAAAAATAAAAAATAGCACTCAGCAGAAAGTGAGGAGGTCAGCATACTCTTCATTGAAGTCTTCATTTTGGGTGTCCACAAGCACACCATCCGTCTTCAATCATCCAGCGTGAGTCATGGCCTTCATGTATTGTTGAGCTTGTTCAATTATGGTTTTCATCTTGTCAGCAGGAACATGATTGATGGCAGTCAAGAACATTCAGGTGTCATATCTCCAGAGCGGCTCCAAAAAAGTCTTATTCTTGCTGATGACAGTGATCCATTTGGTTTCTGCAGCTGATGCCTTACCCTTCCATGAAGGCTTCTTCTTGCCCTTAGAGGTGGTGGTCTTGATCTCGAAAGTCATCTCTGTATTCACAAGAAGAACAAGGGCACATTGTGGGAGAAATTGTAGTAGTGCACTATAGTGATAGCATGTTGATCCTGTTTGGTGCGAGAGTAGTAGTCAACCCAAAGGAATAGCTCTAAGAGGGATGCGATGTGAAGTTTACCGGGATCTGTTCCGGAACTTATGTGACAAGGTTTCTAGGTATAAACTAGCAAGGGTCAAACACTCAAGGAGTGTAGAGGCTAGCGCAAGATAGTGAGAACTGCAATCAATTGTGCAAGAACAAAGAATGAGGTAGACTAAAGCTAGTGACTCCTGCAACACCGACTCAGAGGAAGGGAATGTAGAAAAGTGAGTAGTTACAAGTCCTGGGCGAGTATTTATGTGAGTCCATACGAATCTGGGACGATGCAGGTGATCACATATGTACAAGCAAGTCTGGAGTGATATAAGATGTAATAGTGCTAAGCTTGCCTCATGCATGGGAAAAGTATGTAAAACAGCCTGCAGACGATCAATAGACAACAAGTAAGGACTAATAATGCACCAGTGGGGATGGATGGACATGGACAGGACATGGGAGGATGATGCGAAGTACCAATGTGGGATGCGACGTGATGTGGTCTGGAACTGGGCCTGCAGGGCTAATCACAATGTTGCGCGAAGGTGCGTAACTGGACGCAACTGTCTGGAACTGTTTGCAAGTACTTGGAATGACTTCAGACTGTGAGTACTGTGGTTGACTGCCATGGGGAAATGATGTCCTGCAGGGCTGTAGCCAGATTGTTTCCTACAATGTTTAACCTGCTGAAGTTATCAGAAGAATGCGTGAATTCAACAAAAAAATATATACTGCCACTGCAGAGAGAGAAAGTGCAGTTCAGAGAACCGGCTCCTTGCTGTTGAGCTCTGGGACTGGTACACGTCCTTGGGTGTAGTTGAGGTGCACCATGAAAGTCTGCAGGATGAATGTTGACTGCCACATTCCTGACCATTCCTAGACACACATAGATGTCAGCAAAAATCACACCAAATGACGACACATACCTTCTTGTTGTCGGAGTCAACATCCCCAAAGAGAAACTTGTTGTCCTCAAGCCAAAAATCTGCAAATCCGACACGGTTATCCTCAGATTCATAGAGCAGGTCAGCTGCCATGAGACTCGTGATCATCATGACAGCAGTGGAACCAAATCCACCATGCCATTCACTCAAGTGTTGCTTAGCCTACATTAGATAGAGTGTCAGCTACAAACACACTGTATCAGTAAGACTTACCATGTAATACACAGCGTCTCCTGAGACAATTGAGTGATCAATGAGTGTCAGGTTTTTCATGTAAACAGTTTTCCAAGCCTTCATGAAGATCAGAATCAGTGCGTCATCCTCAACGAGCCATGGATGGACATCATCCCCACCAGCAGCATGAGCAATAGTAGGAATAAGTAAGCCGCACCATGTATTACTGTCCTGGCAACCAGCAGGAAGATTGCTGTTCTTGTACTTTACTCTTAAGACTTCTCCAGTAGTGACTTTCTTCTCCACAGCGGTTGCCTTCTTCTCTGGGGCATCTATCAGCTCCTTCTTGACATGCTTCTTGGGCGGGACATCCAGATCATCAAATACATCAACATTGGTCTGTGAAACAGGTGGCGTATCAGTGTGGACTGCTTTGAGTGACTGTGTGTACCTTCAATGTCACCCGTTTGCATTCTCCTCTGTCATCCCCTGGACTGGATCTCTATGTCCACTCCTACTCTGTAGTCTTAAGGACTAATCTCTTTATGACTTTCTCTTTGTCTACCCATAGGGTGACCCACCTCCATCACACCGTCTATTCTGGACTCCATACCGGATAGGACTTTCGTTAAACATAGTCATTTCCTCTGGTCGAATACTATTAGTTACCCCCTCTGAGTTCCCGGACTTACGTCCCGGAAACTACATCTCTGCCTCTACCTCCCGGTAGTCTACCCTCGTTACTCTTCTACTCTGGACTTCATCTGGGAGTAGCCATACTTCTGTTCTCAGCCTATACCTCTGTTCTACTCGAGACCCTATCATTGGTAGTCTCGACTCCAGTTTCTCCTTCACTATCCATACTCCGGATGTCCACCAGACAAGTCTGCTATTCAACCCGGACTTGTTCTGGAACACCCCAGACCTCCGTTCTAGTCAGTTCTGAAATCAAGGGCACGTACTCAGGCAAGGGGCACAGCGCACAAGCTGAAGCCAAGCCCTTCTTGGTCCATCCTACTCCTGTGCACCTTCGGTGTGCATGGTTGTAACACAAGTGATCTCACACCATGGATGGACACCACATACACCACATGGTTCCGCAACCCACACACTATCATCTGCAACATGTTGGGCAATCCCGACTTCAAAAACGAGATGGATTATGCGCCATATCATGAGTGGAAAGGCCAGGGTGAAAGCGCAACTCGCCAATGGCGCAGTGTGATGTCAGGTGATTGGGCCTGGGACCAAGCAGTAAGTTCAATGCTACGAACACAATTCCTTTCACTGACACTTCATCAGGATGGGATCACCAGGGATCCTGCCATGCACGGTGTGGGAGCAATCGTAGAAGCTCGCTATAGTGATAGCGTGATGATCCTGTTAGGTGCAAGAGTAATAGTTGACCCAAAGGGATAGCTCTGAGAGCAGTTCCTCAAGTTATAAGAGCAAGGGGAAAGATGCGGTTGGGATGACGATCTATGTGACGGATTCCACAAGCGATGCGAAGAAGATACAAGATATGGATTGCGGATGAGTTGCGAAACGAGTGCAGTGCAGATGCGGAGTAAAAGAGTGTGGATATAACTAGAAGGGAGCCAGGTATACAAATCCAGGTACCAGGTAACGGGTATGATGAGTAAAGGTACCAGGTATGCGGGACGTGATGTGAAGTTTACCAGGATCTGTTCCGGAACTATGCGACAAGGTTTCTAGGTATAAACTAGCAAGGGTCAAACGCTCAAGGAGTGTAGAGACTCGCACAAGATAGTGAGAACTGCAATCAATTGCGCAAGAACAAAGAGTAAGGTAGACTAAGGCTAGTGACTCCTGCAACACCGACTCAGAGGAAGGGAATGTAGAAAAGTGATGAGATACAAGTCCTGAGTCTCTATATAAGTGAATGTGTACGAATCTGGGACGATATAGGCGATCACATATACAAGTGAGCCTGAATGATGTAACATGTAATAGTGCTAAGTCTGCCTCATGTATGGGAAAAGTATGTAAAACGAGCCCCTTCAGTGAATTCACCCGTATGAGACGGACAGCCAAGGGTGACAATGTACCAATACAGACGGGCCAGCCCATGTGGGCCCATGGCAATAATTGTACCATGATAGACGAGTGTGCCGAGGGTGGTGTGTACCTGATGCAACCGGGTGGGCTGAGGGTGGTGTGTACCTGATGCAACCGGATGGGCCAGTGGTATATAGTATAGATGGTAGTATAGCAATGTACTATATAATAGATGATGAATGGCAGTGTGCAATGGAGATGAGTGGGCCGAGGTGATGGGGTGCAATGCAGATGGGTGGGCCGGTAAATGAGGTGCAATGGAGACAAGTGGGCTGACAAGGGATAGGGTGCAATGGAGACGGGTGGGCCAATGAGGAATGATATACTATCCGGTGCATACAGGATATACCAACCAGTACCATGCCCATCTGGTACATCTAGTATACACATCCAGTTAGAGTTTAAAAGTCCGGTTGCAAGACCGAAAAAAGACCACAACCGGACCACAACCAGACCAAACAAGACTGGACCTTGAGTGCCAGTTGCCTCAGTCAGGTTCAGGCCGGTCCAGTTGTAGTTGCCTAACTTGTGCGGAAAAATGAAAGACCGGTCCAGGACCGGTCTTTCTGGTTGCAAGACCAAAAAAAGACCACAACCGGACCACAACCAGACCAAACAAGACCAGACCTTGAGTGCCAGTTGCCTCAGTCAGGTTCAGGCCGGTCCAGTTGTAGTTGCCTAACTTGTGCGGAAAAATGAAAGACCGGTCCAGGACCAGTCTTTCCGGTTGCAAGACCAAAAAAAGACCACAACCAGACCACAACCAGACCAAACAAGACCAGACCTTGAGTGCCAGTTGCCTCAGTCAGGTTCAGGCCGGTCCAGTTGCAGTTGCCTAACTTGTGCAGAAAAATGAAAGACCGGTCCAGGACCAGTTGCCTATATATGGGTAGTACTCATCTAGGCGATTCTATTGGTGGTCTAATCTTGAAAAATGGTTGAGATTTGGGAAAGTTATAAGCATTTTAAGAATGGCTCATATAAATCTGTAAGGCATATATTTTTATGCTTGTTGGCACTGAACCAGGTCAAAATCACTGATGTTGCAGATTATGTTAGAGTTTAAAAGTCTGGTCTGGTCCGGTCATTTGACCCTGTTTGGAGGCAACTGGACCGGAACTGATAAAGACTGATATTTCCGGTTGTACACCAGTTGCAACCAGGACCAGTCCTGTGGTAGTGGGACTTAGAATAAAACACAATACTCTATAAGTCTAATATGATAGTCTACCATTAGGATTTTGATAAGGAATGACTAGGGTAGACTGGGAACTTTTTCGAAGAGAATGGCTCATATAAATCAGTAAGGCATATTTTTATGCTTGTTGGCACTGAACCTGGTCAAAATCAGTCAAAATCACTGATGTTGCAAATTATGTTAGAGTTTAAAAGTCCGGTCTGGTCCGGTCTTTTGACCCTATTTGGAGGCAACTAGACCAGGACCGGGTTTTTCATTCCCACGATAGCAAGCAACTGGACCAGAACTGATAAAGACTGATATTTCCAGTTGTTTGCAGTCCTACAACTGGTTGTACACCGGTTGTAACCGGGACCAGTCCTGTGGTAGTGTAGTACTCCTCCCCACGATTCTAACGGTGGTTTATTTGTATTAAACAGTTAAGATTTGAGCAAGATATGAGCATTACAAAAAAGGGCTCCCAAACTCCGCCCTGCCTGTGAGTCAAATATGAAATGACATTATAATGCTTAGGCATCTTGACAAAATATGTGCTGCTAGTCAAGGCAATACTATAGCTAGTCTTATCTTGTCAATAGGGTAAGATATAAGCAAGATATATATATATAAACTTGACAAAAATCATTATCAGGCTTGTCTTTGAAAAATAAAAGTTGTTATAAGGCTTAGGTGTCTCACCACTCATTGTGGTCTGATCTTCAACAATGGTTGAGATTTGAGAAAGTTATGAGCCTTACAAGAAAAATGCAATAAATTTGGTTTTGCTTGGTTTATCACTGATGTTTTGGATTTCTTTAGCTTGTATCTCGATCAAATGATAACCAATTGACAAGGTAAGACTAACAATGCACTCATGTTGACTATGACTACAATTAGTGCATCAACAAACTAGGATTTTCACCACAGGCCTCACAGGGCTTACAAGACTAAAACTACTAAGTAGTAGTCTGGTAACTTGATAGTCTTAACTTGACAGTCTAATATAATAGTCTACACTCAATAGTCTTAACTCAATAGTCTAATATGATAGTCTAATATGATGGTCTACACTTGATTTGGATCAATTGTTATAATATTAGTAAAATAAGCAAACATCAGTCATATTGCTCGTGTGCCTGAACTTTCTTGAACACACCACTTTCTAGTATTTTGCTTATAACTCACTAGGATCTTAACCAAAAAATGTCATGAGACTACAGATAGACTACCATTGACAAGGGCTACAGCTTTGATTTTCATCGGAAAAATTCCCACAGTCTACCCTAGTCATTCCTTATCAAAATCCTAATGGTAGACTATCATATTAGACTTATAGAGTATTGTGTTTTATTCTAAGTCCCACTACCACAGGACCGGGCCCGGTTGCAACCGGTGTACAACCGGTTGTGGGACTGCAAACAACCGGAAATATCAGTCTTTATCAGTTCCGGTCCTGTTGCCTCCAAATAGGGTCAAATGACCGGACCAGACCGGACTTTTAAACTCTAACATAATCTGCAACATCAGTGATTTTGACCCGGTTCAGTGCCAACAAGCATAAAAATATGCCTTACTGATTTATATGAGCCATTCTTAAAATGCTTATAACTTTCCCAAATCTCAACCATTTTTCAAGCTTGGACCACCAGTAGAATTGCCTAGATGAGTACTACCCATATATAGGCAACTGGTCCTGGACCAGTCTTTCATTTTTCCGCAAAAGTTAGGCAACTGCAAATGGACCGGTGTCGATCTTCGTTGCTGATCAGTTGTAAACCACAACAAAACAACTAACCTAGCAATGCTACTGCTCAGTGGTCCTTATGCTGAGAAGCACTGGGTACAGTAGTTGTTCAGTTGGGTGGCCTGACCCTTGGTAGTGCACCACACACTTTGAGTGTGAGGGGTTTAGGTGTTTGAGGAGAGATGATAGATGAGCACAACTAAGTCTGGGATGACCTAGCTGTGTTGGAGGACGAAGAAAGAATAAGCAGGAGGATCAAGATGGACTGGACTGAATGAATAGCAGTGGGACAGTGTTCCAGGTGAACAAGGTCCAAGAAGACGTGGGGGATGAAAAATGCGAAGCCAACTGAGGCTTCAGAGAGAACTGGACATGAAATGGTGAACTGGATAAGTTGATTTCACTGTAGCTAAGTACAGGGTTTATATAGAGTAGAGTACCTGCGTACGTCTGTGTATGCAAAGCAACGCTCCAGGCAATGAGTAGGGCAATGAAGAGGGCAATGAAAGGGGGGAATGGAATGAATGTGCTGCGCTTCAGGGGTAATGACTGAGCAATTTCGAAAAATAGAACAAATCCTATGCATAAGAATGGAGAATGAGTCATAGGGATAAAGAATGAGTCAGAGAATGAAAAAGCGATGATAAAGCAGGGCTGTGACCATTACAAACCATGACTCATGACCTGAGTCATCATGACCAATTGCTATGCAAGCATGACAAAGTGCTGTGCGGTGATGATGCAAGAGCTGTGACGCAGCAATGACGCAGCATATGGGCAGTGGAGAATGGAATGGAGTGATGATGCTATGATGCCATGATGGTGTGATGATCCGAATGCTCTGCTGCAGAGATGTCATGTGGTTGTTGGTGCAGAATGTCGACATGCAGGGATCATGGGATATACACAGTCTGTAAGACGCTTCCAGCATGATAAAGGGATTGGTCATCTGCATAGGGACTTGGTTGTTTGCAATCTCTGGTGAGCGTTAGGATGGAATGGCATGGTGTCCACAGTGATCATGAAGGTGAGGTGCGAGTGGATAATGGTTTGAATGGTTCGACAAATATAAACCGCTGAAGAGGATTGGAAATGGTAGGGTGATGAGGACAGGATGAATAAAGACGCGGTTTTCGACGTATTGGTGCAATTTGGCATGGTCTGGCTGATGCTGAGGTTGTCTGAGAGTGTAGTGGGTGAAGATGGGAGAGCGTTGGAAGCATGTGAATGGGGGAAAGGTGAATAAACCTCGTTGAATGCAAAATGCCGTAAAAATGTGGGATGCCGTAATACTGTTGAAAATCACTGAAAAATCGAAAAATTAAAGGAAAGGAAGGGAAACAAATGAAAAGGTGAGTAAGGAATGATATGGGAAATGAAGATATAAATAAAAAAACCATGTTCTCGCTACCAAACACGTTTGGTGCGTGACATCCACAGGAAAGTTGAAATAGCAACCGTCCCCGGTTGTATCGGTGAAGAGGGGGGAATGAGAAATGAAGAATGATGAAGGTGCATGGAATGGCATGAGAGTCGTAGGGTGAGGCATTAGGAATCGTCAAGGTCGTCATCTGAATGTTGAGAATCATTATTGGAATCGGAGGAGTCGTCTGAAGGGGGAATGGGAAGGGGATTGTTGCGCTGATAATAAGGAATGAGGCGAAATGCTGCTACTCCCTGTCGCATAGGGGTTCCATCAAGTTCTTTGAGCACATAGGACGTACTGTTGCTCTTGCGTCGAACAACTTCATAGGGTCCAAGATAGCGTGGTTTGGATTTGCAGTCTAGCTCTTTCTCCACCTGAACATTTCGAACAAGGACTAGTTCTCCAGGCTTGAAGTCGTCATAAACCATCCTATGGGCATAGATCTTCTCAAAGTGTCGCTTGGAACGAAGATGGGATGCATGGAGGGTGGACATGGCATGTTGGAGATCATCTGGACGTTTCTCCAGTTGGTGAATGCGGAGAGCAAGGAGTTCATCTGGATCCATGCCTGAATGGAAACCATCAACAAGGAAGGTCGCTTCAGTGAGGTCGAAGGGAAGAGCAGGCTCGGTAGCATGAAGGAGATAGAATGGACTGAAACCGGTGGAATGACGAGTGGTGACTTTGTCTGCAAAGAATGCATGATGCACTTTGGTAGGCCAGAGATTGAGATTGCCTTCGCATGACTTGATGATAGCTTCGCGAATAATGAAGTGGCCATGCTCCACAACTCCATTGGCTTTCGAATTGTAGGGTGAGATGCGGATATGAGGGATGCCATATTGCTGAACAAGTCGTCGAAATGCTCCTTTGACTTCGCTTCCATTATCAGTAACAACTTCTCCAATAGCTCCATAGCGGCAAATGATTTCTTCCCAAAAGAAATGGGCAAGGGAATCAGCGGTATTGTTGCGTAACGCACGTCCTTCAGCTGCAAGGGAAAGACCATCTCGAGCAGCAACCAAATAGCGAAATCCTCTTTCCTTTGGCATGAGCATGACATCGACATAAATCTTGATGAAGACATTGGGGGAAATGGAGACTGTGAGAGGGACTTCGGCTTTGCGTACTGAGCGGATTTGACATTCATGGCAGGAGCGGATATGGTGAGCAACATCTTTGAAGAGTTCTGGCCAGTAGAAGCGCTGTCTGATGGACTGGAAGATGCCAAAGGTGCCTCTGTGACCAAGTTGTTCATGGGCTTGCAAGAGAATCTGAAGTCGAAGGTCTGGATCGAAAATGACTTTGACAGGAGGGCGAGGACCACGTCGTTTGAAGAGCTGATCATTGTGAATGAAGAACTGAAGGGATCGTTTGATGAATCGTTTACGAGCAGAAAGGGAGGTGAAATGAGGGAGTTCCATGGTTCGAAGGAAATGAGTGATTTGATGAAGGACTTGATCTTGAGAGATATCCATGGTCGACATAGAAGGAAGAGAGGTTGCAGAATAAGGAGGGGAATGGGAATGTGCGAAGAGGATCATGCCATCTAGCCAGTCGTAGTCGTCATTGTCATCTTCCATCTCTTCTAATTCTTCTGGAGTAGGACGTCGACGAGAGAGAGCATCTGGGCCTTGATGACGAATAGCGGGAACGTGAATGATAGTGAAGTCGAATAGAAGAATGCCTTGGATCCATCTGTTGAGCGTGCTGTTGGAGACTTCATCAGGGTGATTGATCATGCCCTTGATATACTTTGCATCAACTTCGACGTGGAGATTCTTGACACCAGCCAAGTAGAGACGATAGTGACGAAGTGCACGGAATAGACCATACAGCTCAAGCTTGGGTTGACTGTAGTTTGATTCACGCTCATTCATAGGAAGTGAGCCATAGCGAGCTGGGCGATGTTTTCCATCATCATCAATCTGGGAAAGAATGAATCCGACAGCAATCTTGCTGGTATCAACTGAGAGAATGATGGGATTGGGGGAAGTGTAATCGATGGGGCGTAGAGCAGGTGTGGAGGATACTGCATGCTTGAGATAGTCGAATGATTCTTGAGTCTCTTCTGTCCATTCAAAGGGATTGTCTTTGCGATAGAGGTTGACCAAAGGGCGAGCGTGCTTGGAGTAGTCTTTGATCCATATACGAACGGTACCGCATAAACCGAGGAATGAGCGAACATCTTTGGGAGTCATTGGAATAGGCCATTGAAGAATCTTCTCTACCTTTGACATATCTGGAGAGCGACCTTCTGGATTGCATTCTTGACCAAGAATTATGGCTTTAGGACGACAGAGCTGAGTCTTGAGTGCAGCAAATGTGCCTCCAGCATGAATGAAGCGATGCATGATACGATGGACGTCAACAGCATGTTCCCATATGAAATGACATATGCCAGGGTTGTCAGGAATGGTCTCTGGGTTTCCATCTTCATCTTCGTAGCGAGTTGCAGGACCTTTGATTGGAAGATCATCAATAAAGACATTGGCGACATGGGGAATTTCATCTTGAAGAATGAAAGCGGTGCAGTTCTGGAACTCGACAGGGGAATTGGTGTATCCTTGGGGCATGGAGCAAATACGAAGGAGACCGAGAGGTGTCATAAAGGAAGTGAGGTCACGACTGGTAGTGTGAAGTTTGCGTGCATCGAATCCTGAGTAGAGATCAAAGCAGGTATAACATTGACGGCCTGCAAATGGCTCGACGAAATCATCAAGGATGGGGGGAACTCCAGAATCACGAATGGTGACCTTGTTGAGGGGCTGAAGATCATGAACTATGCGAATCTTGCCATTCTTCTTCTTGACACAGAACCATTGAGAGTGATAGGATGATTGACTTGGCTCGTATAATCCTGCTGCAATCTTTTCGCGAAGGAGCTGGACAACGTCTTCTTTGATAGCCTGAGGAATTGGGATGTTCTTGTACTCCCATGGTTCGTGAGGAAGGACTGGGATGATGTAGGGGGAAAAGTAGTCAGAGTGAAAGCTACCTCTGTCTGCTTCGTCAAAGGCTAGGCCGTGTTCGTTCATCTTGAGCATATGCGTGAATAGTTTCTCTTCTTCTGGCCAAAGGAATCCACTGGGGTTGATCTTCATAGCATCGAGGCGTGACTGAGAGAGTTTCGAAGTAGGAATGAAGTCTGGTGGGCAGGTAGGAAGTGGAAGTAGTGAAGTGAGGGGATCTTCTGGGAATGAACGTTTGACACGAGCATCTTCTGGGTAGACAGCAGGAACAGGCTTGACTTTGCGATCCACCGTCTTGTAGGCGCCAAATACATATCCATCATCGTCTTCATCATCTCCAAAAAGGTCTTGAGCATCGAAATAGAAAGTCTGTTGAAAATCAGAAAAAACATAAGAAGAAGGGGGAAGGTGCCGTGGTAGTTTACTGTCATCTCGGACAGGAAGGGGAATTAGCGAAGAATGTCCATGAATAAATGAAGAAGCATCAGAAAAGAAACAAGATGAATAAAAGGACAAAGAAGAAGGTCTAGGTGGTGGTACATGTGTATCAATTTTCGAAGTTTAGGAGTTTAACGACTTCTCGGTCAATATGAGTTGAAAAACCAGTCAGGAGAAATCTAGAACAAGAGGAAACATACATATGAAAAAGAATAGTGAAACAATGGACACCATTAACGAAAAAACTGGGAAATCGGAACAATGGGAGCGGCAATAGCAAGAGACGTGTCTTCTTCAGCCTGATCATCTTCTGCGAAGCTGAAAGCGTAGTTGGGAGGGGGAATGATGTTCTGAATGGCTCGGAATAACAGGGGATTGATTTCGAAGTTGAGGGTAGGAGAGGGTGATGGTGAATTGGGAAGATTGAGTATGATGGGATGAGAGCGGTATGGGGGGGACATGGATCGACTCTTCCATTCTCATGGTAGGTGCATTTGCGGGGGTAGTCCCTTTCTTCTCCATAACATGGGGGCTAGTAGTCAGACCGTCAATTCCATGATCATGAATGGATTGGGGGGGATCATGGGTCAGAGCATGTTCGGCAGCAAGTCCAGCAATGATACCAGTGGATGTGCGGTAAATGATCATGGTTCCATGCGAAGGATGATTGCTTGGATGAAGATGTGGACCAGGCTCGTCTTGTGAATTGGGGAAAGTGGATTCGACCCGAATTGCAGAGGAATCTAGTCCGTCGTCATCAGGGAACATGGGAAACATCTCTGGGGTATTGACTTCTGTGTGATAGCCAGTGTCAAAGTCATGCATGGCGCCATCCATTGCACCTAGGCCATTCGTGGACCAGGTAATGTCGTTGTTAATATTGGTAGCATAAGGGTCGACAGTGGTGACGTCATTGGAGAGCGTTTCAAGGGATGACTGAGGCGATGGTAATGATGATGGTGATGAATGGGTAAGAGGAGGCATTGGGGGAGGTGAAAGCGTGATGGGGGATCTTTCAAAGTCGCCATTGAGCGGAGTCTGAAACACAGGGGAAGAGAAATCAGTATCAGAGTCATCGCCATCAGGGGTTGGTTGTCTGGCTATTTCAGTCAAGACTCCAGGGGAAGGGAAGAAGCGGACAGTAAGCAGAACCAGTAACTTGAATGGGAAAGTGGCCGACAGATAATTGATGTTGGCAATTAGCCTGAAGGAGATAGATATCTTGATAAACGTTATTGAAGCGGTCGACTCCAAGATGTCCATTGACGGCATGGTCTGATTCGAGATGAAAGCGGGTCATATCCTGATGGTGTTGCTGAGAGACGTTCTGCAAGAGGGCCATGAGTGAATCGCGTTCTTCATCTCTAATGCGTCGACGCAGATCTCCTATGGTTTCTCCAAATCGAAATTCTTCATCTCCTTCATAAGGTGGAATAGGGCGTGACATGGCTTCTGCTAATTCTTCCAAAAACGTCGAAGTGCTGATCTGATCTATTAATGGGGATGGATTGGATGACTCGAATGGTGGCGTTTCATTTGGTGGTGGCATAGGCACATTAATGGCAGGATCAATGATGGGTGGTGGAAGCGGTGACATCGGTGGAATAGAGCTGGCGACCGAAGCTGGTGATGAAGGATGAATTTGATTGGCTGATAGGTCATCATTAGATCCGGAATAGAAATAGGAATGAACCGGCATGTCAAATTCATTAAAGATAGCACTATCCGGTGCTTCTTGTGACTCGTCCAGGGCGGTGATGTTGGAATTATGAAATGATGGCGCATCTGAACCAAGATAGTGAACTTTGAGTCGGAAATTGCTGCCCGGGTCTGGCTTGATGACGATATAAGTTTCATTGTCATTCCATGGCTCTAGGATGTCGATGTGATTCGTCTTCTGCCAGTCACGTCCAAGTAGCAGTTGGAATGGGCATGGTTCGTTCTGAATCCAAAGATCAGAGTAGCAGACAGCTCCGCCAACATTGAGAGGAACATTAATGACGCAACCTTGCAGTTCTACTTTCTCTCCTGAAGCGGTGATGATATTCATCTTGGCATTCATGTCAACAGGCAGACGAATGCACTTCTGATGCACCTTCGGATGCACAAGGGAAATGCTGGAGCCGGTGTCCAAACATGCAGGGATAAGTTCTCCATTGAGCTCAACATTGAAGTAGATGAGTTCGAAGTTTCTGGGACGTGCAAGGAATGATGGATTGACGGCATTGGTAGACGCTGAATTAGACTTGAATTGGAATGGGGGAGCTGGTGGATTGAGTGCGCCATTGGGACGTCTGGTGCGGATCAGATCTTGCAGAGTGGTTGCAATGTCCTTGGATACTCCGATTACATCGCCGATTGGGAGCGTCAGAGGCGTGTTCAAAATGCGCCCAACAACATCCATTGGATTAGTGGCTTGCATCAAGGTGGATTGCGCAGCAGGGCCACGTGTCTTCTTCGACTTCTCTGTGCTGATGGTGGCGTTGGCTTTGGCAGGCATCGTGTTCGTAATATCTTCCATGATTGCGTCATCGTCCTTCGGATCAAAGGTTGGCTGCTGGATCTCGATTGGAATGATAGTGGTGGGAATGGCGGCCGGCACAGGATGTGACACTTTGGGAATAGGTTGGTTCTCTTTGTCCTTCTGCTTCGACAATGGTCCTGGCTTCGGGAATAACAACTCCTTCGAAAAGTCTCCTTGCGTTTGAGAGTGGTAGACTTGTCTTGATGTTGAGCAGCATGGACTTGGCTCTCAGTTGATGGGCGTTCAGCATATACGAAGTTTGATTGGTGAGTGGGAATTTCGACGATGGAAGAGGAAGTGGTGTTATTGCCAGCATTGCTAGCCATGCGGTGATAGGCTTGCACAAAGGTCTCTGTTGGTCCTTGACGACGAATGGGACGACCATCAGGCATAACAAGATGCTGATTTGAATCGCGAATGAGGCGACCATTTGAAATGAGATCAAGTAAGTCAGGACAATCGCGAATTCGGTGCCCGGCTGTGTTGCATCCATAGCAGGTCAATGAATTGGGACGAAAGGTGGGTGCTTGAGTCTGCTGCGAAGAATTTGGGTTCTGATAGATGCGAGGTGGAGATATGGTCTGCGATGACTGTGAAGGATGAAGATTGGGAGGTCGAACGACAAGCTTGACATCTCCGTCCATCTTGATGGCCTTGAAGTAAAGTAAGTTGTACTCTGGATCCTCAAGTGACATACGATTGAGCTTCTTGACAAGGATTTCGATTTCATCTTGCTTCTGTGCTGCAGCTTGCTCTTTCTCCAATGATCGAAGGGTGGAACGTGCTTCTGGGTGAGAGACCGTGCGACGAATAGGTTCATCATGTCTGGCGACAGCAGGAGGATGGACTGGGACAGTGGGAGGTGAAATACGTCGAGCTGGAGCAATGGGTGGGTCGAGGCATTCATCATCTTCTTCCTCATCTTCTAATTCTTCGAACTTTTCATCCATGAAACGTGCAGTGCGATGAATGGTTGTTTCTTTGGCATCAAAGCGGTCACGACGAAGGAAGTCTTCAGCAGCTGAGGTGACATCATCACAGGGATAGGGCTTGCTTGCATCGAGGGTGGGTGTCTTGTATCTCAGGGCTAGCTCGAGGTTATAGCGCAATTTCTTGGGGAGACCAAGCCAGAAGTACTTGTTGTATTCATCCGCTGTAATCTTCGTCTTGCCAAGGAGCCATCCACCAATTCTAATGAACTGGCGACAGTATCTTCTGAATGTTTCCAGGGAATGGATCTCGAGAGTGCGAGTATCTTTGATGAAGGAGATAAGGTCTTGTTCGTTGAAGCGTTCTTCAGTGAGGGCAGAGTCGAAGTACTTGAGAATGTCCGATTTCAATTGCGTCCAATCAGGAGTGATGAAGCTGGCCATTCCTTCGATGATTTCGCGAACAGGGATAGAGCAGTACTGGAGGATAGCGTAGCATTGTTCTGAATCTTGGGTGACATTGTTGACAGCAAGGAGTTTGTCGTAGTGTTCAAGGAAGGGCTTGACCATAACATGGTTTCCTTTGAACCTCTGAGGCGCATTCTTGCTACCAGGGATAGGCATGGTGATGACAGATAGGGGAATGGTGACAGTGGACATGATGATAGATAGACCAGGGTGTTTAAGTGTGAGCTGAAGGCTGGATAGGATGGTCGACGAAATAGGGGTAGGATGTGATGACGTAAATCGATGGAAATGGTGGAGCACATGATCTAGATTACCACCCCTCGCGGTGGGCTCCAATTGTCGATCTTCGTTGCTGATCAGTTGTAAACCACAACAAAACAACTAACCTAGCAATGCTACTGCTCAGTGGTCCTTATGCTGAGAAGCACTGGGTACAGTAGTTGTTCAGTTGGGTGGCCTGACCCTTGGTAGTGCACCACACACTTCGAGTGTGAGGGGTTAGGTGTTTGAGGAGAGATGATAGATGAGCACAACTAAGTCTGGGATGACCTAGCTGTGTTGGAGGGACGAAGAAAGAATAAGCAGGAGGATCAAGATGGACTGGACTGAATGGAATAGCAGTGGGACAGTGTTCCAGGTGAACAAGGTCCAAGAAGACGTGGGGGATGAAAAATGCGAAGCCAACTGAGGCTTCAGAGAGAACTGACATGAAATGGTGAACTGGATAAGTTGATTTCCTGTAGCTAAAGTACAGGGTTTATATAGAGTATAGTACCTGCGTACGTCTGTGTATGCAAAGCAACGCTCCAGGCAATGAGTAGGGCAATGAAGAGGGCAATGAAAGGGGGGAATGGAATGAATGTGCTGCGCTTCAGGGGTAATGACTGAGCAATTTCGAAAAATAGAACAAATCCTATGCATAAGAATGGAGAATGAGTCATAGGGACAAAGAATGAGTCAGAGAATGAAAAAGCGATGATAAAGCAGGGCTGTGACCATTACAAACCATGACTCATGACCTGAGTCATCATGACCAATTGCTATGCAAGCATGACAAAGTGCTGTGCGGTGATGATGCAAGAGCTGTGACGCAGCAATGACGCAGCATATGGGCAGTGGAGAATGGAATGGAGTGATGATGCTATGATGCCATGATGGTGTCATGATCCGAATGCTCTGCTGCAGAGATGTCATGTGGTTGTTGGTGCAGAATGTCGACATGCAGGGATCATGGGATATACACAGTCTGTAAGACACTTCCCCAGCATGATAAAGGGATTGGTCATCTGCATAGGGACTTGGTGGTTTGCAATCTCTGGTGAGCGTTAGGATGGAATGGCATGGTGTCCACAGTGATCATGAAGGTGAGGTGCGAGTGGATAATGGTTTGAATGGTTCGACGAATATAAACCGCTGAAGAGGATTGGAAATGGTAGGGTGATGAGGACAGGATGAATAAAGACGCGGTTTTCGACGTATTGGTGCAATTTGGCATGGTCTGGCTGATGCTGAGGTTGTCTGAGAGTGTAGTGGGTGAAGATGGGAGAGCATTGGAAGCGTGTGAATGGGGGAAAGGTGAATAAACCTCGTTGAATGCAAAATGCCGTAAAAATGCGGGATGCCATAATACTGTTGAAAATCGCTAAAAATTCGAAAAATTAAAGGAAAGGAAGGGAAACAAATGAAAAGGTGAGTAAGGAATGATATGGGAAATGAAGATATAAATAAAAAACCATGTTCTCACTACCAAACACGTTTGGTGCGTGACAACAATTCATCCCCATCACAACTTTTCATGATGGCCTCCCGGACATCCCAGTGTTGTTGCTCTACAATTCCGTCTGCTTGCGAGTTGTAGGGTGATATGCGGATTGGGTGGATGCCACACATAATGCAGTGACATATCTCCCTACTTATAGGACAGCCCATGGTGACAATGCACCCCAAGTGTCGGGCCAACCCACCATGGGCCCACATGTGGGATTGTACCCCAGTATAATGGGTGGGCCAGGGGTTAGATATGAACCAAGGCTCAAGGGTGGGCCTACTATATATACATTATGGAATACAAAAATATATAGGATAGTGGTAGTATGATGTATAGGCTAAGCCTGGTAGGTGCTACTCGATGGTGAGGGGTGGGCCCATATACACTCGGCGACACCTTTGCATATTTTGGGATCACAGCAGGGGGGGCGGGGTAAAAGAATAGTCAGATATGTCCATAAAACACTACATTCCGGTGACATAGTACATGGCCTGTGGCAATGCAGGACATAATGTTGCAGGGTATAAGATTGTCACCGGAGGTGATTGCCCCATGCTTCCACAGAATACCTCACTTTCTACATGCATGCCAGTGACATAGTACAAGGCCAAACATGATACCACAGGGTATGGATTCTCACCGGTGGTGGCTGACCAATGCATGAATATCTGGCAAGGAATATGTTGAGGAAATGGTGCGCCACACGCCGGCTTTCACAGCTTCTGGGAACCACAAACCTTATTACATGGTGGCTCTTGAACAGAGCACAGTTGAGGGCCAAACAGTATCGAAGTGCAAGGGCTCAACCCCATACATTCTTGATGCCCTTGTTGATGAGGGCCGTCTCCTCTGTGACGACTTTCTCAAACAATATTCTGTCCTCTGAAGTTCTTCCACCAACACGACAGACCATGACCTCACTTCTTACTTTTCTGCGTCTCGTAGGGCAACACAAGCTTCACACGCCAGCATTCACATCTTGCAAGACAACTTAAGCGCCATCAGCTCTGCAAATATATAAATATAAAGTTGCTGGCGCCATGCTTCGGGATTACAGACCCAGTGTGCTCTCTTGACAAGACTTTAATGGCGCTTAAGCTGTCTTCCAGAATGTGAAAGCCGGCGTGTGGCACACCATTTCCTCAACATGCAGAGCAATATATCTGGTGATGAATCACATCGTGAGTATAAAGTTGCTGGCAATACAAAGTCTACTAATTGTGGTGGTGTTTGCGCCATAACCTTTTCTGCATTGAACACCGGCTCGGCAAACCTGATTTCAGCAATTTCATAACGGGGACTAGGCAAAGACAATGTGCAGTACGCATGCCTCCTTACATCAATCCTCATGTTATTGATGTTGCATTTTATGTAACCAATTTGCCGCCAGACATATATAGGTACAATGACTGCCATGTTATGTGGAAGCCATGATTCATATTCCTCCTGACTGGGCCTTGGCTACAACCCATATTGCTAGTGAATATGTCTCTCACCAGTTCCTTGCACTAATCGGTGGATGGCCCAATGCTATTCCCCCACTCAAACTAGATTTTGTCATGCTCATGGCATGCTCAAAACTGGCCAGTACCCTTGCCGATGCCTATCGGAACCCTGGTATGACTCTTTTGGTGGCACCTTGTGTGATCTTAATCTCATCGATATTAGTTACTATCAACTTAGATGTAGCCAGGTATGCAGATGTTCTGCACATGATGGAAAAAGGCATCAACCCTGCTCGTGAAGACAGCCTTCTTGCCCAGTATCCACCTGAGGCCCAGATCCATCTTGATTGGCCAACGGTTGTGTGTGACAAGTTCGGTATCATCATCTTCTGGTATCTTCCTGGCGCAATTGATCTGCCCGTACAGGTAAGCTGGCCTCCATTGCCAAATGATTATATTGACTGTACATATTAGAATGACATGGCGGCAGCTACTGCAAAGATGTCAGTTCCACTGGCTAGAAGTGTGACATGTGGCACTGCTGCAAATGACAACTGGAGGACCCATTCTTCAAAATTTTATCCAAGTCAAAGCAAGGGCACTCCGGGGTGTATCAATATGTCCCCCACATGGTTTTTGCAAGGTCACCCAGTGAGTCACACCTCATAATTAGCAGCATACATTCCCACTCTCATAGGCGCCGAAATTTCATCCTCAAGTTTCAGCGACTCTTAAAGAGTTTGATGGATGGTCTTTCAGTCAGGCAATGTACAGACCGGCGGCTCTCATCACCGCTGCATTGAGAGTCATGCACCTAAAACTCTATTGGTCATCATTGGCAACGAAGCTAGCCTTGGGGCTCTGGGCAGCTGACAAGAAATTGGACAGAATGGGAGATCATCTCCGAGAGTGGGCATCGGTATTCACCGCACTCACTATCATGTGCAACCGGTGTTCACCATTGCACCATGATCCTCTGTCACATCCCCAATGGTTTGACGTCATGACCACCTTCGGCAATTACAGCATAGCAAGCATGAAGATGCCAAATCTGGGCATTGAAATTGCCTACTCACCAGGTTGTATGGTTGGTGGATTAGGATGAATTATTAGGCATGGATTGGATATGGCTGACGGCGACCGAACAGCTTGGGTCTGGTACATGAAGGATGATGTTCATGAGTTTGTGGATAGCCTGAGAGTGGGCTACTCTGAGTACTGGTCACTCACTGATGCCCTGTAGAAGTAGTGTTTAAATCCAAATCTGCTTAATGGAACCGGCACTTCACTCAAGGCTATGCACAGCACTGGTGAGCCTGCATCATGCACTGCCGGTGAACATCTACCACCACCTCAACACATTTTTATATGTAGGCCTGATAACTGAGCATTGTGTATTGTATCATCAAAGGGAGGCGGAAATTACAAGTATTGTATTTAAATGTCATCGCTGGACTCAGCTTCTTTGCCAGACTCATTGTCTTCACCAGACTGTGCCCCCGCCCAGTCAACTTCAATCAACAAGGATTCTAATGAGGGAAGAACCCATTCATGCACCTGCGCAAGGTGATGCAGGCTAATAAGATCTTTGAAGACCCTTGTTAGCTGGTCTCTGCTTTCCAAGAATGCCATGAGGATGACCCTGTTAGTCTCCAACACTTCATCTGGCTTGGGATCCTGGACATCATCTCCTGGGCCCAAGGCACCGCCGACCATCATCTGTGCCAGATGATCAACTAAAAGATGTCAGCATGCACCTTACTGTCTCAATAAAATACTTACATTCCTGCCCACCAAGGCGGTTGACAATATCAATTGTGGGGCGCTTGGCGTCACCAACCAAAGATTTCAGTGTGGGCCGTTCGAGATGCCCGCTGGTGTGTGGCAATGGACAAGGCACAGATGACAGTCCTGGTACTGCATCTGCCATAGCAGGTGGCGAGGAGGCAGCAGATAGCGAGGAGGCAATGGACAGTGAGGAGGCAACAGGCGGTGAAGGTTGTGGTACCCGAATGAGCTCTGGTTGCCACTCCCCAATGGGGGAGGGACATTCACATTCAAACTGGAATGCTGTAAAAGATGGTCAATACTGACTAGGAGGAGATTATGTCACTTACACATATTGTTGAGTCCATAACCAACATTCATTGTCTCCTGGGCCGGCACCTGTCCAGAGTGTGTTGCCAGCGGGGTGACTGCCATTGGGAGACCAAAGCCAAGGTTATATGGATTTGATGTGGTTGGTGGTGGGGTACCCATGGTCTGGCCCAGACAATTGAAGCCCAGGTTGAATGGCATGGGGGCTAGCTGCTGTGCAGGCAGGGGGAACCCAAGGTTGAATGGTTGCTGGGTGTGCACTGCTGGTGATGAAGGTGGTGTGGTGCCAGGAATGTTCAGGTTCATTCCCAAGTTGTACAGCTTGGGAGGCGGTGCAGATGGAGCAGCTGGGATGTCAATATCCATGCCTAAGTTTAACCTTGGCACCAGTGTCGATCTTCATTGCCGGTCTGTTAAAACCTTCAACAAAAATAACTAACCAAACAACGCTACTGGTCAGTGGTTCCTGTGCTTAGAAGGCTGGTTCAGTAGTTGTTCAAAGGAGTGGTCTGACCCTAGTAGTACTCCAAACACTTCGAGTGGTTGAAGGTTTGGGTGGGAGGTGATGTAAAAGACAAAGCTGCACACGGGGCAGCTGACTGGAATGAATAGGCTGGAATTGATGAAGAAGCAGAGTGACAAGGTTCCAGATGAACAATGTCAAAGAAGAATGATGACTGGAGACTGAAAATGTGAAGCCTATCTGAGGCTTCAGAGGGGAATTGACATGGAATGGTGAACTGAAGAAGTTTTTTTTTTTCTGTAGCTAAAGTACAGGGGTTTATATAGAGTAGAGTACCTGCGTACATCTGTGTATGCAAAGCAACACTCCAGGCAATGAGTAAGGCAATGAAAAGGGCAATGAAAGGGGGGAATGGAATGAATGTGCTGCACTTCAGAGGTAATTACTGAGAAATTTCGAAAAATAGAACAAATCCTATGCATAAGAATGGAGAATGAGTCATAGGGACAAAGAATGAGTCAGAGAATGAAAAAGCGATGATAAAGCAGGGCTGTGACCATTACAAACCATGACTCATGACCTGAGTCATCATGACCAATTGCTATGCAAGCATGACAAAGTGCTGTGCGGTGATGATGCAAGAGCTGTGACGCAGCAATGACGCAGCATATGGGCAGTGGAGAATGGAATGGAGTGATGATGCTATGATGCCATGATGGTGTCATGATCCGAATGCTCTGCTGCAGAGATGTCATGTGGTTGTTGGTGCAGAATGTCGACATGCAGGGATCATGGGATATACACAGTCTGTAAGACACTTCCCCAGCATGATAAAGGGATTGGTCATCTGCATAGGGACTTGGTGGTTTGCAATCTCTGGTGAGCGTTAGGATGGAATGGCATGGTGTCCACAGTGATCATGAAGGTGAGGTGCGAGTGGATAATGGTTTGAATGGTTCGACGAATATAAACCGCTGAAGAGGATTGGAAATGGTAGGGTGATGAGGACAGGATGAATAAAGATGCGATTTTTGATGTATTGGTGCATGTGGCATGGTCTGGCTGATGCTGAGGTTGTCTGTGAGAGTAGTGGGTGAAGATGGGAGAGTGTTGGAAGTGTGTGAATGGGGGAAATGTGAATCAGCCATGTTGAAGGCAGGATGCCATAAAAATGTGGGATGCCATAATACTGTTGAAAATTGCTGAAAAATAGAAAAATTAAAGGAAAGGAAGGGAAACAAATGAAAAGGTGAGTAAGGAATGGTATTGGAAATGAAGATATAAATAAAAAAAACCATGTTCTCGCTACCAAACATGTTTGGTGCATGACACCGGTGGTGGCTGTGCCATGGGGAGAGACATTCCCAAATTGAAACCTGATGAAGTTAGGACAGTGCATTGCTGAAGTGGGAAAGATCAACTCATGAGTGTGATGGACATTGACCAACATTGAAGCCTCACTGCTGTATGAAGATTTGTTGGTTTCCATGGGAGATTCAAATCTCACTCTTGCTTGGTAAGGGTGATTGGAAGGATGGGACATGTGATGTTTAACAATGGAGAATCAAGAGGGTTCTATCCAACCAATTATATATCTGATATGGTTGTGGATCATGGAAGTTGAATTGGTTGCACCTGAACAATGGATTGTCCTGGCGGCAAGACCCGGAACATGTGATTCACACTTCCTTGCTGTGTGTTCGGTGCTGAGATGCGAGAATCGGTGAGACCCAGGATGTGATTAAACATGCTTGCCGCATGTTCGGTGCTGAGAAGTGACAGACCTCAAAATTTCATTCCTTCATATACATAGATGATAGTATTAGTGCTGTTGTCCATCTCGCACTTATTTTCCACACCATGTCCACTGCTGAATTTACCACTGAATTTTCCAACACTGCCATGGGCAATGCTGCAAAGAAGATCATGAACTTTGTGGGGAAGGCGGTGAAGCTGAGGGATGGTCATCCCGACCGCCTCAAGTTGGCTGCGGATATGGCAGAAGTGATAGTCAGTGTTCTTTTAATAGCAGGGCAGGGTTATGTGTTGACTGCAACTAGTCCCTGGTATTTGAAAAACATGGTCTATCAGCGACAATCATCCTGCCAATCCTGCTTTCAGCAGCCATGGAGATACTGGATCACCTGGATGAGACACAGCATTTTTTTGTCACTGTGCCTGTATGGGCCAACATCCGAAGTGACGATCCCCAAATCCAGAAACATCCATTGAAGGACAAGGCGTGAAGCATTACCGTCATCCAGCCTCAGCTGGTGGCGGTGGCAAACGCAGCCGCCAGCATTGCCGGCACGCCGGCCCTGGTGAAGGTGAAGCCTAGGCCAAAGCTGGTGACAAAGAGGATGAAAGTGGCGCATGAGTCTCAGGAGTCAAAGGGAAATGACACAGGCCGTACCAGAGAGAAGTCACCGCCGGCATATACTTCTTCTCAGAAAGGTAAGGGGAGAGAAGTTGTTCCAGGAGAGGATGAGGATGAAGCCATTGAGGTCAATTGGGGTTGGCCAACTCGAGTTCAGAAGAGAAAAGGTTCAAACACCAGTTCACCACCTATTTCCGGCAGTGCAACAAAACCCCAAGTTGCTGACTCCACCGCAAAGCAGGTAAGTAATTGGTGCTCCTAATTTTAATGTGTATATAATTGTGCTGGACAGACCAAGAAGACCTCAAAGTGTCCTAAAGTCACTTCAGAGACAGTGTTGCTGACGGACAATGCACCGGAGGATATTGATGCGGTGAGTTGATTCAGGCAAGATTCAACATGTGCTAACATATAGGACATGGTTGGTTAGGAGATTATTCCACCATGCGATGGTTGCATTAAATCTTAGGTCATTCAAGTCATTTATCAATGTCATGTATTTATCTTTCATCTCGCAAGACATATCATTTGTTGTGAGGGATATGGCACCACAGGTGCCAAACTTCGAGCTTGCGGCCGTTGCTCCCAACAAAAACTTAAATGCTTGCTTGCCAAAGCCGAACCTGGTGCACAAGGCCGAAAAAAAAACCCACTCATGCCACCAATGCATGGCAGAAGGTGATTTGACAATCTTTATTTTACAATATCACTGACCTGGTGCAGAGATGGTGGTGTCTGATGATGACGCTGGCGCCACACTGCCGGTGCCAGCCACCTCTGTCCCACCGATAACAACCCTGTCCCTACAGGATGGCCCACCAGCATCTGTGTGATCAGCATCCTTCATAGAGGATCCTCCAATTGGATCTGTTTCCACTGCTCCTCTGCAACAGATGGATGTGGACGATTCTGGTGAAGGGCTCACCAAAGAGTTGGAGGGAATGACATTGGAGGTGATGCAAGACTTGGGGAATTTAACCAGGAATGCCGCTCTTCAAGACTGCACCGCCAGCCTCTGAGCTAATATTGCCCAGCTCCATGATGAGAACACCACTGCCACAGGGCAGTTAAAAACACTGGAAGCCAGGATTGCCGCTCAGGATGCCACCCTCCTTGAGTTGCAAGGCCTGTGAGTGGAGGTAGCGGCATTGCAAGATCAAGTCAAAATATTGAGAGAGGAATCAACCACCAGGGATCAGCAGCTTTGGCATGCTGAAGACCAATTGGGACATCAAGAATGTACCACCGCCATCCTTCAAGATGCCTACAACGCCATCCACCAACATCTTACTGAACAGCCGCAACCTCCATCTTTCCCATTCACAAACACCATGTATCTTGCAAACCCTATGTATGGCGGCAGTCAAAGCATGGTGCTGGTCAACATGGGTCAGATGCAGGCCATGGAAGGCATGTATCTCAACTTGCCATCATCAGTTGGCAACATCTAACTAGCAATGAATTTGTTTGGTTGACATATGGTTGCTGGTGCCATCAGCACCATCTTCATATCTAGTGATCACAAACTGGTTGAGCCAAACAGTATTAAAGCGCAAGGGCTCAACCCCATACATTCTCGATGCCCTTGTTGACAAGGGCTGTCACCTCCACGACAACTTTCTCAAACAATATTCCATCCTCCAGAGTTCTTCCACCAATACCAGACCATGACCTCACTTCTTACTTTTCTGCGTCTTGTAGGGCAACACAAGCTTCACACTCCAGCATTCTCATCTTGCAAGCCAACTTAACCACCATCAGCTCTGCAAATATACAAAGACCTGTGTTATAGTTACTTCCTGCCCCTTCTTGGCTTTGGACCTTCAACTATAGCCACCTTGCTGCAAGTCCTCTTGGCCAGCATATCACTGATCAGCGCGGCGGTGTGCCGCTTCCCTGAATGTGTGGTAAATGCAGATGATGGTTCATTTGGGGTTTTGGTTGCCTTTGCAGCCTTTGAAGCAGGGGCCTTATTTACTGACACATGTGCCTTGGCATGTGCTGGTGAGGTGGTGGAAGATTGTATTATCTGACCAGTAATAAGGCGGCGGTGGGTCAGCATCCCACCATTGATTTTGGCCAGCACATACCGATGCCGGCGGTGTTTGTTCCCTGGACAAAGACTGATGATCCTCCTGTTCATCCAAGCTTTCCTCACCAAGGACAGCATTGGCCTTGCTGCAGTGACTTGCCTAGCGGGTGACTTTCTGGTGAGACTTGGCCGGTGGCTCCCTGGAATGGTCGGAAATTACTGCTTCATCATCAGAGGACTCATTGTCCTCTGTGTTACACTGGATGACTTTCTGATATGCCTTGGCCGGCGGCTCCATATCACCGTCAGTGTCTTTCCAAGCTTTGAAACAGAAGGTGGGATGAAGCTTCTTTTTCTGTCGATCATACCAGAAATCCAACAGAGCAGTAGCACCAGCTTTGTCTATCTTGGATGGTTCCACTACCTTTATGTCCGCCGGCCAGTAGGTGCCTTCAAAGAAATCTGATTGATTCTTGATCAAGTCACCCCAGGGCACCACCGCCTTGACGTTCTCTGTTCCCATGCACATCCCTATGCAGCCATCAGATCTGTCAATGTTAGAAACGGGAGATCCACCTACTGTAATGCTGGGTCAAAAATGACCTAATGACATGCTGCTGTTCACCATACTTCAAACCCATAGTTTCAGGGAGAATCGGCAACCCATGCCCATCTTCCTCCAAGTCAAGGAGCTTACATGGCATTCGTTTCTTGGAGGTGACCACCTGTGGAACATCATCATCCTGGACATCTGATCATGCTCATTGTCAGGACAACAATGAGGACCGGAAGCAGGGCATCTCACCAAATTGTTCCCCAGCATATTGCTGCCATTCTGGCATGAATATCTCATCCCAATTCCTTGTCTTCATGAAGCTGTTGGTGCCGCCAAATTGATCATTGTGGTCATGTCTATGTTTGAATATCAGACCTGTGATATACAAGGGTGCAAGACAACACTCACGCTCCTAACATCAGTTTGCCTCTGCTGTCCCTCCATGCCGACATCCTAAAGACCCTCATCCCAGCCTGTTTGAACATTTCAGTTGTGACATGCTCTATCATATCAGTGCCTTTGGTTTCGGCGAGATTGGCCTGGACTTCAGGAGGGGTGGCTTTGTTGTTCCACTTATCTGCAAGAACATTTGCCTCTTCCTTCTCCTCAGCCAACAGACTGGCGAGGACAGTCTTGGTAGCCTCTGGCCACTTGACAATCATAGCCTCATTCCCGGGCATCTCTCCGGTCTCCTCTAGAATATGAGCCTTATTCTGCTCAATTAAAACTCGGTGAGCTGTCCATTTCTTGTCGTATTTGATGAGAGGCTTCGGGGCTTTCCTATGACATTGGTTGTACAACCACTCCTTGTACGTCTGTTGTAATAAATAAATAGCCAGCCAACAGATATATCATACATTGGTTCATACCTTCTTTCGAGCTTTCAATAAGGCTTTGTCCCGAGTGGGAGCTTGAAGGCAAGCTTCCTTGTGTATAGCCTTCAAAATATGGTTCCGTTGTTTACCTTTTACAGACCTCCAGTCCTCCAGGTGGGCCTTGAGGACTGCGATTTCTGTCTTGATCAGGGGAAGCTTGGTCTGCTGGGGCATGATGGCAGGGGATTCACTCCTGGCCATGTTACAATGAAATGGATGGTAGGAGAGTTGAAAATTATCGGTTCCAGTCCCTTACTCGGCTCATTCGGTGCCTTCATATTATGTATGTCTAGCTACATGATCCACCTGCATACAGACCTGTATTGCCTCTCCTTGTGCAGCACTGGCTGCTTGTTCTGCAAGTACATATCACTGAGTTATAGGCCTGACATGATCCTATTGAAATTGGGCTGTTCGAGCACTGATCACAGCAGGATGAATGATATTTCATAGTTCATATTTCGAGGATATAGCTAATAGATTAAATCATGATCTACATGAATCATGATGTCAGTTTAATATGTATTGCCTGCTGTATGTATGCATAGATGGCCACATGCTATGCATGCATGACTGACTCTGATATCCTATCAATGTGAGATGATGCTCCTGAGGAACAAACCCATCAAATGTCCAGCTAAAGTCTGCAATAATACCTATACTACATACAAGATGTTGGTATTTGTCCCAATCTAGTAGTCAACACATTCCTAGTTTCAATCATCACTCATCGTCGAAATCAAAGCATGGGAGGATCTAAAGTCCAGGAGTGGACACCCACTAGCCATATTTCTGTTGTAGAATGGAAGAAAACATCTCGGAGCAGGAAAGTAAAAGGGAAATGGGTAGAGAGACCCAAGATCCAGAGAATACATTCAGTTACAGCCACCCCTACCAAGTTGCTGATGAAGCAACCATCCCAGGATATGCTATATCATGGAGGAGAGGATGACTTCGGAGACCAGGACCAGCAGAATGTCATGCCACTGCAGCTACCCAAGTCCCTGGTGAGCACTTCCAGAGATATCTGGTGTCCTGTCCATCATTCAGCTTGTTTCAAGAGTCAGAACAACTATCTCAGGCAATGGGTTCCAAGGACCAAAGAGTATCTCAATATACTGCTTCAATGGGAAGCTCCTGCTGGCCGGTCATGTATAATTTGTGGGACAGATGGTGTGTACAAGTGTCATGGCTGCTTCGGCAAGCCCTTCTTTTGCACAAATTGCTGTAGGGAGGAAAACTGCAGGCTTTCATTTCACCAAATCAGTCAATGGACAGGAGGATTCTTTGAGGACAGCTGCCTGGTCAAGACTGGGCTTGTTATCTCACTTGGGCACAGCAGAAATCCTTGCCCATGCCAGGATTTTGACGGTGATGATACATACAATCTGTTCGCCGACACCAATACCGGTGACACCAAAGATGCCGATGACTTACCAGGGCCAACTGCCGATGCCACTGAGCAGGATGAACAAACAACCAGCAAGTGGACTGGGATCCCTAATGATCTACCCACTGGGGTGCCGTTCATTAAAAATAGCAAGAAACTAACCACCATAGTTGACAAGTCTAGAATCCACACCCACAAAATCAACTATTGCAGGTGCGCCAATGTGCTGACCGCTGATGTTCAACTCTGCCAGATGGGATTGTTTCTGGTGTTCTTCACCCAACCCAAGACTGCCTTCACATTTGATGTCCTAGATGACTTTTTGCTGGATAACCTGGAGTGTGGGACTTCAGCTATGAATTATTATAATAAGCTGAGGAGGATGACCACATCTGTCTTTCCTCATCTAGTGCCGGTGAGACAATTCATTGAGTGATGGCAGTGGGTTAATATTTTGGCAGGACCATTACCGGGAGTTAATGAGGGTGGCTAGACAGTGGTGGCAGCTCAAGCTGTTGAAATGGAATGGCCATGGCCATGAGTCCAAAGATAGGAAACCGGGAGATCTTGCTCTCTTCTGTCCAGCATGTCCCCAGCCAGGCATCAATGTCACATTGCCCCCTAAAGATGAGCAAGGGGAAATCAGCTCTGAATCTAAGCTCCCAAGTCCCAGTTGGCTCTATTCCAGATCCCTGGTCATGGATGGCAACTTCAAAGTGGAGAACCTGTATGTGGTGAATCCCATGGATGAAGTCTCCCTGATGGATGGTCGTGCCTTCATGGTCAGCGATAGCACCTACAAGGCACATCTCGCACAGGCAAAGGATGCCGTTCAACGGTCTGAATGCAACAATCATCGAGCCATAAATCAAGCAAATGCCTCCCGGCACAGGCTAGAAGCAACCGGTGTGGGAGAAATCGTAGAAGCGCGCTATAGTGATAGCGTGTCGATCCTGTTAGGTGCGAGAGTAGTAGTCGACCCAAAGGGATAGCTCTGAGAGCAGTTCCTCAAGTAAGAGTGAAGGGACAAGTGCGGCTGGGTATTACGATCTATGCGACGGACTCCGCAAGCTATGCGGCGAAGATGCGAGATGCGGGTATGCGGAAGAGTTGCGAGGTGAGTGCGGTGCGGACGCGGAGTAAGAGAGCGCGAATATAACTAGAAGGGAGCCAAGTACACGAGTCCAAGTACCAGGTAGCGGGTGATGGGTATGACGGGTAAGGGTACCAGGTATAAGGGACGCGATGCGAAGATTTACCGGGATCTGTTCCGGAACTCTTATGCAGCGAGGTTTCTAGGTATAACTAGCAAGAGTCGAACGCTCAAAGGAGTGTAGAGGTCAAGCGCGAGATAGGGAGAACTGCAATCGATTGCGCAAGAACAAAGAGCGAGGTAGACTATACTAGTGACTCCTGCAACACCGACTCAAAGGAAGGGAATGTAGAAAGTAAAGTAGTTATGAGTCCTGGGCGAGTATTTATGTGAGTCTGTACGAATCCGGGACTGTGCAGGCGACCGCATATGTACAAGCGAGTCCGGAGTGTTATAAGATGTAATAGCGCTAATCTGGCCTCATGCATGGGAAAAGTATGTAAAACAGCCTGCAAACGATCAATAGACAACAGGTAAGGACTAATAACGCACCAGTGGGGTTGGACGGACATGGACAGGACATGGGAGGACGATGCGAGTGCCCGGTACGGTTATGCGGAGTGATGCGGACCGTGACCCAGTATGCGGAGCCACCGCAACGACGCGCGAAGGTGCGTAACTGACCGCAACTATCCGGGACTGTTCGCGACCCTTCAGAATGACCTCGGACTGTAAGTGTAGGTATTGACTAGCATGGGGAAATGATGCTCTGCAGGGCTGCAGCCAGATTGTTTCCTACACCGGCATCGGCAGTTGTGCATGTGCCAGGCATGGTTGCTTCATTCCACATGCAATGGTCGATTTTCAGAAGGGAGAAAGGTATGCACATTTACCTTGCCATTGAGACACTTAGCAAACAAAGACCAGGCAGATGAACATGGACTATGCTTTGTGTGAGGCATTGAAACACAACGCTGGTGGCATTTGGTGTGCACTGACAGTGTATGATGTTAACTACCAGTATCACAAGTATCTCAGGGATTGCATATGTGATAGCCCATTCCTAGAGCTTGACCAAGCACTCAAGATCGTGCCGGGGATAGGTCTTTGGCATGTGCATGGCCACCAAGACAGCTGCTATGTAAGATATGCCTCCAACTTCATCACCGGCAGCTGCAAGAATTGATGGTGAGATCATGGAAACATTGTGTGCACCATTAAATATCATCTCTCCTTTGGCAAGGGGAATGGGGACACCTCACTGGAAGGAATGCCTGGACTATCAAATGAACAATTGCAATTTCATGAAGATGATCAGGATGAGTGGGTGGCTTTTCATGTCTGACAATTACATTCCACTCACCAACAAACTGCAGGCAAGGCCCTTGGCCAAAAATTCAGGCAAGCAGTGAAAGGAGTTGCTGAGAGCACCGCCACATTCCAGAAGCTAAATGAGAGCACCAATGCAGCGAAAGTGATAGAGTCGGAGGAACAGGAAAGACTTGCACAGGAACTGTCACACCATTAATCCAAAGGCCATGGACATATATGAGGTCCAACTACGCAGAGGTATGCGGCCATATTTAATAATTTTTATCACTCACTCCCAGCTAGTGCTGACATGAAAGGAACAGGAACTGCAGTTGCTAGAGGCAAATGGTCGGCGTGTTGGCCTGGCACGACTGCAAGGCACGGTGACATGGCTGGCTGAGGGCCTTTCAATTGAGAAAGCACAGCTGACACTCCAGATGGATCTTAGGAGATTGGGGCAGCATCCCACTGAAAGCCCGTGGTTGGATATTGCTCGCCGGCAGGAGAGACTCCAGGGAGACATTGATTGGTGGTTGGTGCAGGGTCTGAGGTTCCTCGACAACAGGATAGGGGACAGCGACATCCAGGTGATGGAGAATGAACTGTTCATGCTTGAGGAAGACCAAATGGATGAGATGACAGAAGAATTCAGACTATTTGAGCCAGAAAAGATGGTTCTTCCCATGCCATCCATCCTTGGCCCAGAACGGTGTGCTGAACTTGGCGCCGACAATATGATTCAGCACGAACTGGCACTTCAGGAGGGACAGGTCAATGATGCCCTTCACAACATCAGAGTGCACCTGGCAGACAAAGCTGTTATCTTTCGTACCACCATCAGAACAGGCGAAGTCCCAAGCCATGTCCACCAGAGCTTGGGCTCAAGTGCATTCGGTGGACAGGGCAGTAAGCATCAATGCAAGCATTTACTCCAAATGCTAGGACACAGCTGGCCAACCTTGGTGCTGATGACTGAATTCCTGGAAAGATATTGCCCCCTGCTAAAGGAGCATCTCAAGGTTAGCACATGCGGTAGCTGATCCAAACGTAAGAGGACAGAGAAACAACACATTGGCCTGGTTCTAGGTCAATGGATGTGGAGGGGGATTCTCATAACAGTGACTGGCTGAATGAATGTGAGTTAATTATGCCGGTTGGGTGCACGGTGCTGATGTTGCACAGTTTACCAGTGTGCACTGGCTTCATGCCAAGGTATTAAAAGACCAGTGGGAGGAAGAGCACCTCCTAGTGCTGGCATGAGATGAATTGGACATGCGATTTTTTCATGCATAAGGCAGAAGAGTGGATACTGACTGGGTGCCCTGACAAAGGACAAGGTTGGACACCTTGCCTATGCAGGCGTGGCAGTGCAAAATGTATCAATGTTTGTGTCAGGATGCCATGGATGCATTCAATAAGGCAAGGGATCCTGACAACAGAAGGGAGATGTTGCCTGAGGTAGAATAGCTGTAGAATAGCTACTACTGTGAATGTATGATCCTGTGCTATCCAACACCATACTGACCACTGCCACACAGACCACCGCCACAGTGTCTACTGGCATTGTATGTATGTTTGCAACCTCATTCCTTATACCGCCCTATCTTAGGTCTGGCACCATGCCTTGTTTAATTCCATCCCCATTGTCGTTTTGCATTGGGGGCACTAGTACAATTTCAACTACATACTAACTAAATTCATCCTCCCTCTTCAAGTACCTCACCAGCTGCTCTGTTGCAGCAATGGCGACGCGTACATCCTGGCCCAATGCAGTCTCCATCCTCAACAATGATGCCACAACCAGCCATGCCTCAACAACCTTGTTCTCTAACAATTCAACAATATGGTCTCCCTCTTGCTTCACACCAGCATGGATAGCGGCCAACTGCTGGGCAACTGGTGTGGACCTTACATCCACATATGTGGCCGGCGTCACAAGCAACTGGCCCTCTGGCTGCAATGCATGAAATGTCAGATTATGTGAGGATGAGGAGAAACATGACTTACCAATTGGGCAAAGTGAGAATCTACCATTCCCCTGATCTCAGTCATGTTGGGGAGGTTGCTGGTGAACTTGTTGTGGTTGGCAGTGTCAAATGCTTGGGTCCACCAGGCCATAGGATATGTGTTGACCACCCAGCCAGTTACCCATGCGCCGGAAGGTGACACCAGCATGCTCATGAATTTATCATAAAACTCATTGTAGTTGAGGAGCTCCATATGGCTCATGCTGAGTATGCTGGTAAAGAACCGGAGGTTTCTGGAAAGGGGCGGACTGATCCCCATGCCTTGGCAAATGTTCACCCAAGGTGAAATAAATGCCTGTTGAGTCAGTGAGCAGTCTATATATGTGAGTGTCCGGCAAAAGAACTTACATCTCCTTCCCACATCAGATACTTTATCACAATGTATCGTACTTTGGACGATGTGACAAGCTTGGTCATCCCAAGTGTCATCCGGATGGCCAGCAATCGGGATGTGGTGAACTCGAAAATATTGGCCACATCGGTGAGACCCACAATCCTTTCAGTGTGCAGGTAATGTGTGGTGGATGAAGAGTGTGACATGGTGAATATGATGATCAATTGTAATCTGGAGTCCCATATATGTTCGATGAAATTGGAGTTTGAACATTTGTGGATGATTTTCTGAACTTGGAAATTGTTTCAGATGCTTGGAGCCATACCTCCTTTTCATAATGTGCAGTGTTACCGTACAGATATACAATGTATAGTAGTTTAAACATATAAATGATAGCGAGGTTGCCAGACCACAGCGTCATCTTTTTCGGCGCAGGCATTAGTGTGTGGCAGCATCAATATGGCGGCATAAATATGGTGGCATAAATATGGTGGTGTCAATATGGCAGTGTCAATGCATCGGCGACACCCTGCCTGGGGTCCAATGCTCATTCCATGTTTTGTGATCCCTCCATAATGTACATAATGTTACCATTCAGACTTACAATGGCATAGTTTAAATATTTAAATGTTAGCGAGGTTCATACAAAGGTTGCAGGACCAGACAGCAGTGTTATCAATGCTGGTGCTGCATGTCACAGCGTCATCAGTACCAGCACTGCATGTTGTGGCGCCCAGTGATATTGGTCCTACTCCAGGGCCATGCAGCATCAACTTGCTGGCTGAGATAATTCTACGTGTTCATTGACATTCTGCACCGGTCATGCATCTCAGTTGCTCATTTTGCCATAACAAAGGAAGCTGTTATGTCACTGACAGCTAGTGGATGGACCCACTATTGAACAATGTGATCAATAAGGAATTCTAGATTACATAAGCAGCAACCACAGGTCCAAAAGTCCACATCACTTGTACTTAAATTCAATCACATCCTTGCCACTCATTCATACAATTCATCACATCCACCCAATTTTAACAATGCCTTCTGGACTTGACATCGTTACCGCTCAGGCCAATGCCGCCTTCTGCCAGGCAGCCAACACAGTTGAGCACATGCTCAGCCAAGCACTGCAGCTGGATGCTGCTCACCCCAAGCACATCACCATTGCACAGGACATGGCAAGGGCTTTGGTAAGTTTTTATCTTTTTAAATTAACATTGCTGGCTGATTTGCTAACATATGTAGCATTATGTGTTTTCACACTACTCCTTGGAGACAATGTCTGTGCTGCCCATGGTGCTCTCTGCAGGGGCAGAGTTACAAGAGCACCTGGACCCCAGCTTTTCCAAGGTAGTCTCCATGCCGGTCTGGACTAATGTCCGTCCATATGATCCCCACTGCAAGAACAGCCCGCTATACCCACTCACTATTGGGTATGGCCAACCGGCGACTCCTGCAACATATGCCACCGACCCTTCTGCCACACCTGCTGCCAACCCTTCTGCCACACCTGCCGCTGGCCCTTCTGCCAAGGCCAGAGGCAAGCAGAAAGCGGCCCCTGATGAGGAACCTAAAGAAGACTGTGGCCACCGACTGGAGTGTGGCAAGTGTTCCCATCCCCACGCCATGAGCACCAGTGCCGCTCCCAAGGCCAAGCGCACATGTGCAAAATCCAAGTCCAAGGCCATCATCACTAGTGATGATGACTTGGAATTGGACAGTGCGGCAGCAGTGGCGCCTCAGTCAACTCCAGCACCAGCAAAAGTATATTTCTTTTCTTTTCTTTACCTTTTCTGACCTCCCACCAGTCTCTCAAAGGTGTCCTCAAGAGGACAAGGGAAAGCATTCCCAACCCTGTCTCAGAGAAGGGACCCAGCTACCTGGAGACAGATGAGCTGAAGGAGGAGCCCATGATTGTTGGTCCAGCGCCAAGGATGGGGACTCCATATGTTGAGATCCCAGTGAGTAGTTTTTTGTTTTTATTTCTCATCATCAATCTCTGATTTTGTTCAGCCTGCCCCAAAGTTTAGTGCCAAGGCTGCCGGTCCGGCCAATGGCCTTCAAGAGGACCTGAAAGCCAACTCTACCTCCCTGGTCTGGTTGCCTGCCTGTGGTGGCTGTGTTCGGCAGCAGCTGATCTGCCGCCAAGGCTACAACACCAACCAGGAGCCGCTGGTGGTGTGTGCCCAGTGCCACCACACCAAACACAAGTGCGTGGCAAAGGATCTGCCACACCTACAAAGAGTAGGAAACCTGCTGCCAGATCTAGGTCAAGGCGCAGGGCATCCACGGTGAATGTCACCGTTAATAGTGATGGTAAGTTCTTGTTTTCTCTCTTGTCTCTGAAAACTCACTTTGGCAGATGAAGCCGGTTCCACAGGCAATGTCGCTGTCACCACCACTGCCACCACCACCACCGCCATCCCTGCTACTACCACTGCTGTCACACACCAAACGTGTTTGGTAGCGAGAACATGGTTTTTTTATTTATATCTTCATTTCCCATATCATTCCTTACCCACCTTTTCATTTGTTTCCCTTCCTTTCCTTTAATTTTTTCGATTGTTCAGCAATTTTCAACAGTATTATGGCATCCCGCATTTTTATGGCATTTCACATTCAATGACGTTCATTCACCTTTCCCCCCATTCACACGCTTCCAATTCTCTCCCATCTTCACCCACTACACTCTCAGACAACCTCAGCATCAGCCAGACCATGCCAAATTGCACCAATATGTCGAAAACTGCGTCTTTATTCATCCTGTCCTCATCACCCTACCATTTCCAATCCTCTTCAGCGGCTTATATTTGTCGAACCATTCAAACCATTATCCACTCGCACCTCGCTGTAGGAAACATTCTCACTGCAGCCCTGCAGAGGCCCATTTTACGGAGTACGTCAAAAGCCCAGTTGTCCGGACGTCAGTACAGTCACTCCCAGTCATCTCCGACGAAACCCGCTCAAACCCGACGCTTTCCTGCGCTCTCCAAGCCTCGGACCTGCCGGACTACCCTCGGAGATCATCGGAGATCCTCTGGACTCGCTCGCATACCTTCGGAAACCTGTCCGTCCTATGTCCTGTCCATTCCATCCGACCCCACAGGTGTGTAGTAGCTTATTTCCCATGGCTGATGCAGTAGACAGCGTTATTACCTGTGTTCTCACATGTCCGCAGTGCCTCATGTCAGTTTACATATCTCCGGACCCAATGTTTTCCTGTTTTTGATATTCCGTATTTCTACGTAGCTAGTTATATAGGACTGGTAGTACGACCAAGCACTCATTACTTTACTGTAGGTGGGACTTCCCATCTACTTGGTCACATACCTGTCCTTACCTGTTACCTGGCTGAATATACCTGGTTCTCACCCGTTCTGCACCCGCTTCGCACCCGAAACCTTTGCCATTCGTTTTCCCTGACTTTCCCATGTTTCTGGACATAGTCCGACACTTTCCAAACCCGTTCCCTTGCTATTACCCTTAACCCTTAACCCGCACCTTCGGACCCACTTTCCCGCACCTCGGACTTGGTAGTATACCTTCGGACCCGACATTTTGACCTCCAGACTTGGTCTGCATACCTTTGGACTTGTTTCTTTACCTTTCTGTGACCTTAGATACTCACTATCAGACTTATCTCAGTAGCAGACCCCTTTAGGGTCAAATGTTCTTGTCTTGCAAGAGAAGCAGCAGGCATAGCATTCACCCAACATTATATCCACCTACTGCGGAGTTGTTTCCCACATTGCCTCCATGATCACTGTGGACACCATGCCATTCCATCCTAACGCTCACCAGAGATTGCAAACAACCAAGTCCCTATGCAGATGACCAATCCCTTTATCATGTTGGGGAAGCGTCTCACAGACTGTATATATCCCATGATCCCTGCATGTTGACATTCTGCCCCAACAACCACATGGCATCTCTGCAGCAGAGCATTCAGATCATCACACCATCATGGCATCATAGCATCATCTCTTCATTCCATTCTCCACTGCCCATATGCTGTGTCATTGCTGCGTCACAGCTCTTGCATCATCACCGCACAGCACTTTGTCATGATGACTCAGGTCATGAGTCATGGTTTGTAATGGTCACAGCCCTGCTTTATCATCGCTTTTTCATTCTCTGACTCATTCTGCATAGGATTTGTTCTATTTTTCGAAATTGCTCAGTCATTACCCCTGAAGCGCAGCACATTCATTCCATTCCCCCCTTTCATTGCCCTCTTCATTGCCCTACTCATTGCCTGGAGCGTTGCTTTGCATACACAGATGTACGCAGGTACTCTACTCTATATAAACCCCTGTACTTTAGCTACAGAAAAAAAACTTATCCAGTTCACTATTTCATGTCCAGTTCTCTCTGAAGCCTCAGTTGGCTTCGCATTTTTCATCATTCCACGTCTTCTTGGACCTTGTTCACCTGGAACACTGTCCCACTGCTATTCCAGTCCAGTCCATCATCTTTGCTGCCCTCTTTCTTCATCCTCCAACACAGCTAGGTCACTCTAGACTTAGTTGTGCTCATCTATCATCTATCCTCCAAGCTAAACCCCTCACACTCGAAGTGTGTGGTGCACTACCAAGGGTCAGGCCACCCAACTGAACAACTACTGTACCCAGTGCTTCTCAGCATAAGGACCACTGAGCAGTAGCTTTGCTAGGTTTGTTGTTTTGTTGTGGTTTACAACTGATCAGCAATGAAGATCGACACTGCCGTCCCTGCTACCACCACTGCTCCCTCCACCACCATCCCTGCTACCACCACTGCTCCCTCCACCGCCGTCCCTGCTACCACCACTGCTCCCTCCACCCCCACCCCTGCCACCACTCCCACCGCCACACATGTTCCTGCGCCAGACAGCCAGACAGTTCTGGCACTCAAGGAGGAACTGGTGGTGCTCCAAACAATGGTGGCCAGTTTGGTGGAAAGGGTAGGTACTGGTGAGCAGCTGCTCCAGGAGGCCAACCGGCACCTAGCAGAGCAGGAGGCCAATGCCAAGCTGCTCACCAAGCAGGTGGCTGCACTACAGCAGGCAGTGAATCCCGCCACTGCTGAGTCCCCAGCAGCAGAGCCTCTGCCTGTTATAATGAGGACAGATGCAGCAGAGACACTGGCTGCTGCCACCACCCAGCCAGAGGATGACCTGCCAACCACCGCCACTGCCCCACAAGAGGATGAGGTGCCGGCTGCCACCACCGCCCCACCAGTGGATGAAGTGCTTGCACAACAGGATGAGTTGCCAGCGGTTGTCACTGCCATGAATGTGGATGAGTCTGCGCCGCCGCAAGTTGCCGGTGAGCAGGAGTCAGCTTCAATTGCATCTACTGCACATTAGTGATTTTTGTAGCATGGACTATGTACTTGTATCCCTTGGACTTTACTGCACTTGTATGACTGGACAATTTGTAGTTTGTAGTTGGCCAATATAATTTCTTCTGCACATGAACTGAATGAAAGCAATTGTAGTCACCTTGTATACCATTCTGCATTGGCACCGGTGATGCTAAATGGATGCGGCGCATATGATTATCACATCTTGTGCTGGGGACAATTGCCCCATGGGGTGTTGCAGTATTATTACAGCAACAGTGCCCAGTGAGATTGTATATCATTCTGTGGCGAGGTTTGCCGCCACTTCAGTGGGTGGCATACATTATTTTGATCCTGCCCCGGTGTACACCGCCATTATGCTTTCATGGCGATGCATGTATTGTCAAGAGCATTATTGTGGCATTACAGCAATGTTTAGTGCCTGCTTTGACATTCACAAAACCATGCATGCACAAACTAAGTTTCCAGGGAACAAGGTGTCCGGCCTGTCGGTGGTGAAATTGAATATCATGTGCTGCAAATTTGTGTGGCGTGAGCAGCATTACATTTCCTGGAGGATGTTATATTGATGTGAGCATCATCAGTGAATTCTTCCAGGCAAGCATATTCGGCAGCATCCCAGGATACGCTGGACAATCCCAATACACCACAACCGGTGCATTCCCGACACCATTTGCCGAGCCTATTTTCTGCTGAACCTGTTTTCTGGGGGTGCAGCCCCTGATGCTGATAACAGCCACTGGTAGTCATTTGCCGAACCTGTTTTCTGGGGGTGCCCCCGATGCTGATAAAAGCTGCCGGTAGTCATTTGCCAAACCCATTTCCTGCCAAACCTGTTTTCTGGGGGTGCAGTCCCCAATGCTGATACAAGCCGCCGGTAGTCATTTGCCGAACCTATTTTCTGCCGAACCTATTTTCTAGGGGTGCAGCCACCAATGCTGATACAAGCCACCGGTAGCACATGGGTCATGACATGTACTGCTGTCAGCTGGCCTACTTCTGCATTGTGTAATGGGGGGCTGGCCACTTCCACAGTGACCCATACCACTATAGGCCAGCCTGCTGTTGCAACCTGTAGGAGTGGGCTGGCCACATTGGTTGTGACCTATATTCAGACATATATGGTCTGTCTCATCTTGAATATGTTTAAGTCTCAAGTATGGATGTACAAAGCATGTAATCAACTCTAAGCCTTTATGACAAAATATGTATGGAACAATGTACCTAATTTCTCAGGCATTGTATTTCTTTGATGTGACTTTGTCTCTCCCAGAACGACGAGGGGGATCAGGAGGGGAAGACTTCACTTTTTTCTTGGATGACCTTCCACATCTGCAGCAGGCCTCTTACCCTTCCCTTTGACATTAGATTTCCTCACCCTCTTCTCTGCCTTGCTTGCTTCCTCAGCCAATCTTGCCTCTTCTTCGACCCTCTTCTTCTCCATTGCCCTCTTTTCATCCTCAACCCTCTTCTCCTCCATTGCCCTCTTCTCATCTTCCACCCTCTTCTCCTCAATAACCCTAGCCTCTTCTGCCTTCCGGTTCTCCTTCAACTTCTTTCTTTCCTCCGCATGTCTCTTCTCAATATCTTGCCTCAAAATAGACAACCCCAAATTCTCATCTTTCCATACAGCTTTGACTTTAGCCTCTATCCCTGCAATCTTGTCCACAATCTGGTCACCCAACTTGAAGCCCAAGATGGAGTTACTCAAGTAGTCAGGTACATCAACTCTGGCTTCATTCTCTTCATACTCCTGAGTGCAACTACACTCACGAAGTAGAAGTCCAAGTCCCAGGATGACAATCAAGCCCCATCCATGAGAATTGAACTTGTAGTTACACAAATTCTCTAGTGCAGTGGAGGCAGTTTCCATATTCTCATGGATGTCTTTAGGTGGATAAGCCTGAGACCATGTCCAGGACACCCAGATAGGGAGTTGCTGTTTCCCCGCCTTTGAATCTGTTCTTGTCTTTAAAATGGACAAAATAAATGAGATCATAAGGTTATTAGATATGACATACCGGAAGCTTTTGAACTGCAGCAAGAAGGCGGTGATATGAAGGGATGGTAGAGAGAGACTTGAGATAAGAGACCATGTCCCTAGTGACATGGTATTGGGGGCTGGAATCAGCAATGGGAGCGATGTCCAAGTTGTCTTCATCTTCATCCGATGAACTTTTACCATCATCAATCTTCTTCAAGTGATCTTCCTCATCTGAAGTGACATGGAGATAGTCAGGCTTCTTCCTTGATTTTTGCCTTTCACCTCCCTTCTTGGAGGGTGCATCATAGAAATCAGCTTGCCTATACCCGACAAAACTTATGATTGGTGAGCCATGACTAGCACGATCTGTCCAGTGGGAATAAATCATAGCAATTGTGTCCTTTTGGAGGTGGGAAGGGTCTTTGATGACAATGTTTTTAGGAATACATTCCAAATCAGGATAGTGACTGGGATCTTCAGACACTTCACCCTAGGGCACTGGAGCCTGGGAATTGTTGGCAATAAGAGCTGGGGAAAGTGAGTAAATGATAACATTATGTGGGGCAATCAACTCACAATAGGCCTTTTGAAAGACAGTGTGAACAACCTTTTGCCTGTGCTTCAGCTTGAGAAATCCAAACCCTTTTGGTAGGCAAGGGTGACCATCATCATTGACCTCAACGGTCAAATCTGGAAGATAATCATCACTGTCCTCTCCATCACTATCCTCTTCATCAGCTGTTATAATTTTAACTATGACATTAAATTAAAAATTAAAATGAACATCACCATATTCTGCTTCAAGGAGCCAGTCTGCAAGACGATCTTGAGCATCTCCAGCCCATTTCTTATTGTCTTTCGACATCTGAGTAAAAGGTTTTTTTGCCTTTAGAGGCGAGGTCTCCCAGCTTTATGAACAAGTTTATTATCATTGACAACATAAAGCATAAAAAACACTCACAGAGTAGTTCCAGGGGCCTTTCCCTCACCTCAATCATGGGCTGTAAGGATGACAAGATGCAACCCCATAGTTCTGCAAACCATGCCCATAAAGTCCTCTATGACTTTTTTCTGGTTACAAGTATGGTATCTGTTGACATATGATTAAGTCATGTAGCATGTGTGGTGATAGAAAGTTAGAAAAAAATACCTATCCTTGGTATCTGCAGGAGGTCCTTCTCAATTCCATTTTACAGCAACCCAGACAAGCTCCTGTTTCACCTCAGAGGACATAGCCTGGTGCCATGCCCAGGCCAATTTTATCCTCTGGCCCATAGACTTTTGGTTGGTGGTATTGTGGTGCATCTTGTCATATTCTCCAAATTTGTCCTGGAATAATTTTTGGGTGACATCAAAACTGGAGAATTCTGTCTTGTACTTCCCAGCTTCCTCAGGCTTCTCATTTTCCCTTTCTCTCACCATCTCTACAGTCACAGCATCTGCAGCAGATCTGTCTTTATGCCCTCCCTCAATAATTTCTTCCTCTGCCTTGCAATCCTCATCATCCTCCAGGAAGTCCAAATAATATGTATGAACAGCCTGTATTAATTAGATTAGCATAGAATAGATTTTTGAAGGCTCACCTTCCAAATATTTTTCTCTGGAAGCATGACACAAAGGTCTTGGGCTGCATCACTGCTGCCTATAGCATATTTGATTGTTTTGAGGATGCGAGCCCTGATAACAGAATTTCCTTCAGCAGCAACAAAGGAATCCTTATGTTGATTCAACACATCACTAAAAATGAGAGTCCAGCTGGCCATTATATCACAAAATGACATGGGTGCAGGCCGATATGAGTTTGCAGAACGCAGGATCAGCAAGACTTGGTTGTGCTTGAAAACTCAACTATCATGTCACATGACAAAAACATGGTCATGTGACATGTGCATTTACAACTTACACAACATATGGATGATAATGCAGTAAGTGAAGCATGGTCCCAGAATGACATTGGGCCAAGTAATGATGCTGCAGGGTATAGATAGTCCTGGTAAATAAACCCACTGTTACAAACATCTTGTGTTTCGATGGTGGTGGTACTGGCATGGGCTCATGTTTTGGGATACTAGGCAATGATGACACTCCTAGAATTTGTCAAGTGTATTTACCAAAATTCACCAACATTCACAGTTCATCTAACAAAGTTTAATTGACAGACAACCAAACATTAGCTATGGAGTGAAAACATGTAAGAAGTGACAAATTTGAGTAGCAAAAGTAAGAAATGCAAATGATCTAAGTCAACAATGGTTCCATAGGTACCTCCATCCATGAACACCTCTGCTTCCTACCTGATAACAGCATGGTGGCACTGAGTAAGAGAACATCAGTGTGGTGACCAAGCTTGGATGATTGGCCCAGCATTTCGCCAAAGGCACTGCAGATGGGGCAACATTCCATGAGGATGTGCTCAGTGAAAGCCAGGAGCAAATGGGACATGAAGGAAGGCTGGAAATGCCTAGCATTGAAAGCTATGGTGGCAGAGAGCTTGTGGCTATTACCAGGTAAGATAAGATGACAAAATTAATTTAAATGAACTTACTGGACTACTGCACTTTGCAAGCCTGCAAACACATCAGTGTTGTTGACAAAGGAGCCACAGCACAAAAGCCAGAGGTAGGTTTCCTTGGCACAGTCTAGGACAGACTGCCATGGATGGAGAACAAACTCCAAGAACTGTAAAGTAAAGGTAAAGGTAGTTAGTAATGAAAAGTGCGCCCAAAAAAAAAAACTCACCTGGTTAGATCTGGCACTGACATAGTGCTTGTTGCCACCATCATCAGAGTAGCCAGCGAAAATGTCACCTTGATCATTGTCAGTGTGGGTGGATATCCCAATGACAACGTGTTCCCAAACAAACACCTTGTTGAGGGTCTTGATGATTTGAGCGACAGTTTTGAGATAAGCATCTGGGCAGAGATGATGTCATAGGCGATCTTGCGATACTCAATGCCCCCACTTGTGAAGTAGGGCTGGAGGAAAGAATGGGCGAAAGGAAAGGGGCTCCCGGTAGTTTCAAAGTCAATGAGGACAAGGTGGATGAAGAGGATGGGGGCAGCGGAGATTTCGGCAAGCGCTGAGACTTTGAGGGAGGCCTGGACATGCAGAAAAGACTTGAGGACTGTGGTACCATTGTGGGAAGCAACTCCACAGTAGGTGGATATAATGTTGGGTGATTGCTCTGCCTGCTGCTTCTCTTGTAAGGCCAGAATGTTCGACCCTAAAGGGGTCTGCTACTGGTATAAGTCTGAAAGTTAGTGTCTAAGGTCACAGAAAGGTAAGGAGACTAGTCTGAAGGTATGCGGACGAAGTCCATGGGTCAAAACAGCGGGTCCGAAGCTTCGGGTCATCAGGTTATGGATAATAGCAAGGGAACGGGTGCAGAAAGCATTGGACTATGCCCGGAAACAAGGGAAAGTCAAGGAAAACGAATGACAAGGGTTGCGGGCGTGAAGCAGGTGCGGAACAGGTATATTCAGCCAGGTAACAGGTAATGACAGGTATGTGACCAAGTAGATGGGAAGTCCCACCTACAGTAAAGTAATGTGCTTGGTTGTACTATCAGTCCTATATAACTAGCTACATAGAAATCCAGAATATAGAAAGTAGGAAAACATCGGGTCCGAAGGTATGTAAACTAACATGAGGCACTGTGGACGTGTGAGAACACAGGTAATAACACTGTCTACTGCATCAGCCATGGGAATAAGCTACTACACACCTGTGGGGTTGGACTGGGATGGACTGACATAGGATGGACAGGTTTCAGAAGGTATGCGAGCGGGTCTGGAGGATCTCCAATGATAGTCCGGCAGGTCCGAGGCTCAGGAGAGTGTGGGAAAGTGTCGGGTTTGAGCAGGGTTTCATTGGAGATGACTGGGAGTGACTGTACTGATGTTCAGACAACTGGGCTTTTGATGTACTCTGTAAAATAGGCCTCTGCAGGGCTGCAGCCAGAATGTTTCCTACACTGTCAGGATAGTAGAAGCCCTGATGTACAATTAGTTGCTAATGAAAAGAGAATGAAGAAAAAAACTCACAAAGTATGGTGCGCCCTCCTCTGCCACTTTCATGTGGCAATATATGCACATGAAAGAGACGTCCTCACCAAGGATTGCATATTCAGTGTCCAGTGGGAGCTCCATGCACAGCCAGCACATTACTCTGGGGCAATGGTTGCACATGGAGAGAGGATTCTCTTGGAATGATGCAGAGCCATCCCTGCAGAGAATGCAGAACTGTTGGAGGGAAGGAAGAATATTAGCACAGACATAGAAAGAGAAAAAAACTCACCCCATTGTGGTGAACCATCTCAGATACCTCCATGGGCTCTCCTCCCTCTAATTCCCCTCCAGAAATGTGGCTAGGGTGAGTCTTGGTGAACTTGAGGGTCTTGAGGGGGATGCATGGTACTGAGCCACCATTGGACTTCTTGGCAGTCGTCTTAGTGTGCACCATGATTGCTGAGGATGATGGGAGGAAAGGGTGGCTGAAAAGCTGGAAACATAGTCAGTATATAGTCAGTAAAGACTTACCAAAAGAAAATTACACTGCAAAGCTGAAAACATAGTCAGTATATAGTCAGTATACTGAAGACTTACCAAAAGAAACTTACATGTGACTACAGAAACATGTCTGAACTGATATAGTGAGCAAGACAAAAGACACACGTATGTGAACCAAAAACCAACCAAAAGGTCACGTGATGTCAACCAGCAAAGTCCGGTGTACTGCACAGTTGCATAGTTTTTGCATGTATTCCAAATAAGGACAATTTATGTAAGCTGCCAAAGTCCAACACACAGAAATTTGGACTTGTGTGTTTTTACCAAGTCCAAATGTCACATGACCATTGTGCAAACAAGAACAAATCACCAAACATACTTCAACTGTTAATATTTCTCCCACGGTTCATTTTCCTTTCCTCAACCACAACCATATGTTGCATCTACACCATCCTCCCTTTCCTCATACTACCTCCTCAAGTTCTGTGCTTCTATCCTTTGGCCACTTGCAGACTGCAGCTGCAAATGGTCAAAGGCAGTGCTACAGCTATATTTCAAGTGTTCACAGGTGAGTATTCCTTTATCCATCTAACCTCACTAACTTCTGGTTCATTTTTTCACAGTGGTTCTTCACAGTAGGCACACTATCAATCCTTTTTGATAGTGCGCCTTCAGGTTAGTCCTTTCACTCTTTGTATATACTGACTGTCTCTTCCTTCTTCAGGTTTTTTTTACTTGGGTTCTGGGGGTGTTTCACTTGGCCATCCATGTCCCCAGGGTCTGGATGCCTTGTCTGTGGGTTCTGGGGGTATATTTCCAGCCATCCATGTCCCTAGGGTCTGGATGCCTTCAGGTTAGTCTTTTTCACTCTTTGTATACTAACTGTCTCTTCCTTCTTCAGGCTTTTCTGGCCATCCATGTCCCCAGGGACTGGACACCTTCTTTGTGGGATCTGGGGGTATTTGACTTGGCCATCCATGTCCCTAGGGACTGGACACCTTGTTTGTGGGATCTGGGGGAGTGTTTCTTGGCCATCCATGTCCCCAGGGACTGGACACCTTGAGTTTATTCGTACTGACTTATGTTTTCAGTGTCATTTTCTGTGGCTGCGCCTTGTTTTTGTTCTGTTTTCAAGTGTGTTCTTGCACTAACTATGTTTAATTTTCTAGTGTTATATACTGCATTTTCTCTCCCACTGTTTCTCAGTTTGGTTGAATCTGGTAAGCACAGTTTTCAAGTGTGTTCTCTACTAACCATGTTTATTTTTCTAGTGTTATATAACACATTTTCTCTCCCACTGTTTCTCAGTATGGTTTAATCTGGTAAGCGCCATTTTAATAGTCAATATCATACTAACTAATGCTATAGCTCATTGACCACTAACCTATACTTTATCTTTCTTTATGTACTGTAGGGTGCAAGGCTAGGATGGAGAGGGCCCCTCCGTCCCTGTCTTGCATCATATTTACTTTAGTTTTTTTACCTTAGCTTTTTAGTTTGGACACCTTGATAAGTTAATATAGTACTCAGTGCAAATGTATTACCCTTTATGGGCATTTTCTAGTCATGTGATATGTAAATCTTTGCCCAACTTTTGAGTCACTGTGATTGTGAGAATGATGACAAAGGAAAATAGATCATTGAACAGTATACTAGATAGTCCCTGTGCTTGACAAATTCTAGGGGTGTCATCATTGCCCGGTATCCCAAAACACGAGCCCATGCCAGTACCACCACCATCGAAACACAAGATGTTTGCTTTCACATTGCCAGCTGTTTAGTGATGGTGACTGATAGGGTGCATCAAGGTGATTGTTGTATCTTTCCTATCGCCACTTATACACACATTTTCGCCCTTCTCCATATCTCAGTGCTGTCAGTAATGGTGGGTTTATTTACCAGGACTATCTATACCCTGCAGCATCATTACTTGGCCCAATGTCATTCTGGGACCATGCTTCACTTACTGCATTATCATCCATATGTTGTGTAAGTTGTAAATGCACATGTCACATGACCATGTTTTTGTCATCCCACTCTGCTACATCTACATGCATGCCATATATTGAGTCTTTCTTAAGGAAACTCTGGCAGCATGCCTAGCCCAAGATGTCGGGTTTGGTAACATTTTACAGTCAAAGATCAAGTCTTTTGATGGTCAAAGCTTAAGTCTGTTAATTAGCTTAAATCTTGCTTTTGACCTTCATTCACTCAACCTACACTATCCATCAAAAATGGTGAGTATTGTATATCTTGTGGTCATTTATATTTACACTTTGTTCCTTCTTTCACACTACATAGGTAGAGATGGACAACATCGGCCTCAATGACCAAGACAATATGCTCGTTTACCAAGACAACTCAAACAATGTGAGTTTATTATATTATATTTTGCTGCTATATATTGACCAAGGTGATGTAGAGAATCACCATTCTCTAGGCTCACAATGGCCATATCATGACTTGCTCACACACAGTTCACTGCCTAAAGTTGCACCATCACCTCTATGCATCAGTACTGTGTTCCAATGGATCCCCCAATCAAGCGACTGCGTTTCCTGCACTACGTGTGCATAAGCGAAGCATTCCCACACAGGCGAGGCTCCCGCATGCATGTTGTTCTTGTGCTCACAAGCGGCCGCTTTCACACATTCATTCAATCGCTAGTCAGGTGTTCTCATCCATCCAATGTCCATCCGAAACCATTAGGGTGCATAGTAACATCTTTATTTCTTGTTATCTAACATGTTACTGCAGTCATTACATACTGTCTATAGCGCTTTTAGCGCCTTACATACATGTGCTTAGCTCACTCTCAAGTTCATTTCCCTCAACTCCAACAGGTTGTTACTACTTCCATTATAAGATTGACACTACAAGTCCTATCATTTCCATTGAGCTATTAGTGCAGATCATCACCTTATTTCAGGTGGATAGCCAGACAGCTCCTGGTTAGACTCCGTCACTTTACACACCTCGCTATATTGTTGCATCGTCAAAGAACACATATGACCTCAGACACATTCCCATATTGTCAGACAGCCTTGCTGTGCATTACCTGCATCAAGCGAAGCTTTCCCGCACAGCGCGCGACATTCCCACGCTTAACGCACTATTAGCATTGCACTCTCACGCTTTGCACTCCCTTGCACATCATTGCACTTATTGCACACTTTGCAGACACCCAGACACCACCAGCAATCAGTGAATCTACCTTGCTGCCACTTGCTTCCCCTAAGGGTCGAATATATCACCCCCACACATAAGCAGCTTTATCAAGCTGTGTTGTGTATCCCCAGTGACTCAAACATTGTGAATTTATTAAATTATATTGTGCTGCTATAATATTGACACTACACTCCTCTACCACTACTACATAGGATATGGACATCTTCAGGCTTGATGAAGATGATGTCATGAATATTGACCAAGGTGACTCAAACAATGTGAGTTTATTCAATTATATTGTGCTGCTATAATATTGACACTACACTCCTCTATCTACACTATCATAGGATATGGACGTCTTCAGCATTGATGAAGATGATGAGATTATGGCATAGGAAGGAATTTTGGATTTGATTTGCAGCTTTATCAATTACCAGGGAATCTGGAGATACCCCTAATGTAAACAATGTACTACTATCATAGCTATCATACCACCACTTCATTTTTTTGCCCTGGTATATGATGTGAAACAGGCCTGATGAAAGCTACACCAACTAAATCTAGGAACACTCCAGGTCTCTCAGACCTGATTACTCTTTTTCTCAGCCCAGGTGGAATACTTGAGATACTGGCTGCATGCCATAGGTCTTACTGAAAACCTCATATCTCTTCCTTACTCTGATTGTCTTCTAACTGAATCCAGCCTCCGCCACATCTCCCCCATCACATTCAAGACCAAAGACGAGCTCAAGTGGTAGTAGGATCCAATTAAGTAGACCATATAAGGCTATTGCATCATAACAAACTTCATATGGTCTGATTGTCCAATTACATATGATTATTTGGACCAAACAACTATATTAGTGCAGATCATTGGTTCATGAGAATTTGATCGCAAGAATTTAATTTGGGCCAAACAAACTATATTAGTGTGGATCATTGGATTGTGAGAATTTTGAGAACTTTGGTTCATTTTTTTCTCCAATGGATGACCTCAAAAACAGGACAACTGAGGTATTGGCAACTCTGGGCAGGAGGATTGGGGAGATAATGGGCAATTCATCTCAGCTAGGGGTCCTTAAAGATGGCCAAGTTGAAACTGAATTGCTGCATAAAGCTAGGTAACCATGGTTCAGTATTACTTGTACAACCACTAATTACTGAGGGAATCAAGGATGAGAATAGCAGCACAGCTCAGCCGGTGCTTGGAATCACTGAGTGATAATTTGACTTCTAAGGATACATCAATTTCCAAATACAAAATTGACTGGGCCGCCCTGACTATTGCACATGCTATGGTTAATCCCAGTGAGTAAGGAGATATGTCTGGCCATGCATGAATTTTAATGCTTAAATATAGTGAATGTTCATTGGGATGTGGACCGGTATGGTGACAAGGTCAAGTTGTCACACCCTAATCAGGATGGTTCTGCAACTGGTGAACCAGAGAGACTGAAGAAGTACTTCCCTGAGGCAGTGCTCAGCAAAATTTCAGGTTCTGACAACCATTATGGATAGGAACAGCAAAATTATAGTAATTTACCTCCCTAATATTTTGTCACCTTCTCGCCTAGTATGTTTCTTTTCTGGTTTGGGATTCCCTCTCAGGGCTGATTAATTAATTAGGAGCATGTCAACCACATTACTGCTGGCTTACGAGATTCTCTTCTTAAAACCCTTCCACCCATTTCACAGAAAAAGAAAAGTTGGCGAGATGATGGCTATCTTGTTTCAGAGGGAGGGGGGGGGGGATTTGGGGCTGTGTTAAGACCGTACTCAAAAGAGGAGATGTCCGGAGGGCTTGGCTTCAGCTCGTGCACTGTGCCCCTTACCCGAGTATGTGCCCTTTATTTCTAGGACAGAGATCTGATGCAAGTCCAGTCTACGGAGTAGAAGTAAGTCCGGCAGACTTCCGATGATCATTGTTGGGAACAAGGAATAAGACTACTATGGACGAAGTCCGGAGTAGAAACAAATGAGGATAGACTACCCTAAGGTAGAGCTGGAGTTGTAGTCTATAGGAATCAATCCTAAGACTCGGAGATGGACAAGTATAGGGACTAGTCTAGAGAGACAGAGATGAGTAGAATCTAAGATGATATTTGAACTGAGGAAGTACAGAGTGTTACAGGAGTTTATATACTGTAGGTATCATAATGGAAGATCAGTCAGTGAAGTCCGAGGCTATGTACGAAGCATATGGAAAGCTTATTAGTAAGTTGGATGGATCATCCTAAATGAAGTTGGAAATGAACAGAGGAACAGATCAACTAGTACTATGGATGAAATGCATAACCAGAAACCGGAGTCAGGAGAGAATCTATATGGAGATATACAAAAGAAGAAGGAGAATGGAGATGAAATGGAGATGAGCAACCGAGATCAGATTGGAGGTAGAGGGTCCAGAACTGCAGAATATGACAGGCTGGTAGAATTACAATAGCACCTGCATATTTCATGCAAAGACAAGAGGTATTGCATTTTTACTTATTATGTTTTCCCCTGTCCTAACTATATTCTTAGTGACTAGTGGATCCTTTAGTGACATCGGAGTATTACTCATCAGGGAAAGTCCAAGATTGGCTACTAGCCTTGAGAACATCAGAAGTTCTATGGAATGTTATCACAGCTACTGTAGCTCCAGATCTGTTTCAGGCTGGTGTCTCCTCATTTTCTGAGGTCATCAAGGAAGTTTGTCAACCAAAAAAAAACCCTGCTCCTGTGGACTCTTGGCCCTCAGTTTTTTCAGGGCTTGAAATCATTGCTAATTGAGTTACCTTTAGCCACAGAGATGGTGGTGGATCTCCTTCCCTTTTTGATCTTTTGGTCAGTCTAGGTAGAAACCATCATGCAACATTTGCCTTGCCAGATGTCCAAGCAGAGCTGGATTATTCCCCTGGAGCAATGGTCTATATCTCAGGGAGGGTGCTGGAAAATTCTGTTTGTCCTTGGCTCAATGGAGAAAGATTGGTAATTGCCCATTTCATGAAGGATGCTGTGCATGATTGAGTAGGGGTGCCAAGGCCAGGATTTCCCATGCAGAGTTTCTTTTTAGAGTTAGTGGGAAGGAAACCGAAGGGGTGGAGGCAGAAAAAGAGTAGAAGATAGTAGGGAAATCCCACAATATTATTTATTTATTTATTCAATTTGTTTTTTTAGGGGGGAGGGGGGGTTCTGTGTAGCTATGCAAAAATTCATGTTTTGAGCCTATGTGGCTGTTGTCAAACCCATAATTCCATAAGTTCAAAAATCACACCAAGGTGGTGAAATAGAGCCAGAGTTGGGCCACCTTCATCTGAGGCTTGGCCAAGAAAGAGACAAAAAGATGCTTATAAATATACATACACCTCAATGAAATCTCAGAGAGGGAAGGATTCATGGAAAGAAGTCAACACTTCATTTGTGTACGAAGACTCTGACAGTGAGGCAGAGCCAGCCTCACCATCAAAACAAAAACATCACCAAAATATTGAAGATAATTTACTGGTGGAATATGATGGGGAGGTGCATGATGGGTTTTGGACCAGAGGCTTGAAAGGTATTCAACGAAAGACAAAAGTGAGTTCTGTTGGGATTATGTTTCTTGACATGTTATTAAAAATAGCTGATGTATAGTCCCAAAATGATTTCCTCCAGGAATACTTGCCTTGGCGTCAAGAATATCTTTCGGTGTTGTTGGAGTTGGAACAACTGATCAACAAGAGACAATGTGAGGATGGTGGAGGAGAGGGGGGGTTTATTTGGTGTCTGTCCTGCTCAGGAGAGCATGCATGATGTCCTTCATGTGCTGTTAAAGCCCACCAGTGGAACCCCTTCCACAACCTTCAACTTTGGAATGGCAAATTCTACAAGTCTACTACCCTACAGGACCAAGGGTATGTAATATATCTTGGCCATGGAGGCCATTGGTGTCCCTGTTTATCCCAGCAGTCAACCCCATCACCCTGGTCAGATCTTGGAGCCATGGAAGATGTGTTTGCAGATGGGGAGGGGGAAAAGATCTACGAGACACAGTCAGGAGTATCTAACCTGGTCGTCGTGTACTCCACTGGAATTTACTCACATCACATATCCTGGTGTCAGTGTCCTGGAGCTGAGAAGGATAGACATCTACATCTTCTAAAAGCAAAATTATTTCCTGCCAGTATCACTCACCCTCACTCTGCTTTTACCTTTGATGTCCTGGATAACTTCCTCATAGATGCTTTGGAGTGCAAAACTTCGGCTATGAGTTTCTATCAAAAGCTACAATGTTTTACCAACAATGTTTTCCCTGATAAAATTCCAGTGAGCAATTTTATTATTATTGTACCCCGAGCTTATATGATAAAAAGGACTGCTATTGTGAACTTATGAGGGTATCACATATGTGGAGGGATTTGGTTAATAGAATACGATTTGGCTTTGGACACCAGACAGACAGATCCCCTGGTCCAGGTTATTTGGCTCTGTATTGTCCAGCATGCCACAAACCTGGCATCAACTTGCCTCCTTCTTGGAAGGATTCCTATGACGCTGTCAATCTTCATTGCTGATCAGTTGTAAACCACAACAAAACAACAAACCTAGCAACACTACTGCTCAGTGGTCCTTATGCTGAGAAGCACTGGGTACAGTAGTTGTTCAGTTGGGTGGCCTGACCCTTGGTAGTGCACCACACACTTTGAGTGTGAAGGGTTTAGCTTGGAGGATAGATGATAAATGAGCACAACTAAGTCTGGGATGACCTAGCTATGTTGGAGGACGAAGAAAGAATAATGCTGCACACGGACAGCAAGGATACTGGACTGGACTTGAATGAATAGAATAGAAGTGGGACAGTGTTCCAGGTGAACAAGGTCCAAGAAGACGTGGAAGGATGAAAAATGCGAAGCCAACTAAGGCTTCAGAGAGAACTGGACATGAAATGGTGAACTGGATAAGTTGATTGCTCTGTAGCTAAAGTACAGGGGTTTATATAGAGTATAGTACCTGTGTACATCTGTGTATGCAAAGCAACGCTCCAGGCAATGAGTAGGGCAATGAAGAGGGCAATGAAGGGGGGGAATGGAATGAATATGCTGTGCTTCAGGGGTAATGACTGAGCAATTTCGAAAAATAGAACAAATCCTATGCAGAATGAGTCAGAGAATGAAAAAGCGATGATAAAGCAGGGCTGTGACCATTACAAACCATGACTCATGACCTGAGTCATCATGACCAATTGCTATGTAAGCATGACAAAGTGCTGTGCGGTGATGATGCAAGACCTATGATGCAGCAATGACACAGCATATAGGCAGTGGAGAATGGAATGAAGAGATGATGCTATGATGCCATGATGGTGTGATGATCCAAATGCTCTGCTGCAGATATTCCATGTGGTTGTTGGTGCAGAATGTCAACATGCAGGGATCATAGGATATACACAGTCTGTAAGACGCTTCCCCAGCATGAGAAAGGGATCTGTCATCTGCATGGTAACTTGGTTGTTTACAATCTCTGGTGAGCATTAGGATGGAATGGCATGGTGTCCACAGTGATCATGGAGGTGAGGTGCGAGTGGATAATGGTTTGAATGGTTCAACAAATATAAGCCACTGAACAGGATTTGAAATGATAGGGAGATGAGGACAGGATGAATAAAGATGTGATTTTCAACGTATTTGTGCAATGTGGCATGGTCTGGCTGATGCTGAGGTTGTCTGGGAGAGTAGTGGGTGATGATGGGAGAGCGTTGGAAGTGTGTGAATGGGGGTAAGGTGAATAAACCTTGTTGAATGCGAAATGCCATAAAAATGCAGGATGCCGTAATACTGTTGAAAATCACTGAAAAATCGAAAAATTAAAGGAAAGGAAGGGAAACAAATGAAAAGGTGAGTAAGGAATGATATGGGAAATGAAGATATAAATAGAAAAACCATGTTCTCGCTACCAAACACGTTTGGTGCATGACACCGGGTTAACTGATGGAGTCACCAGCAACGTTGAGGAGGATGTTGCAATGGAAGAACACATCGCCAGAGCTGAAGAACATGTGGGGAAAGAAAGTGGTGATTGAGCCATTGGCGAGGACAACCCAGAGCAAGTCAATGCAAAAGCCATTAGACAGTACCCCTCAAGTGACTAGAGCAAGGGGAAAGAAGTAATGTAAGCATTGCTTATTGGTTGTGAATGATATTAGGATCAGTGCATTATAAGAACAGAATGGATGGACTGCCATCTAATGCTTGTGGAATATGAAACAAGTAAGATACAGAAGGATATAGATGGCTGACGATCTACACAATGTGGGCAATGGGTAAGGGGCTTCATAGGCAAGATGTTCTGACACAATCTACTTGGGAGACCACCATTGTTGCATGCGGTCATTGGAGGAGAACTTGGCAGAATGGGCAGGACCTAATGGGACAGGCTTGAAGGTCTGCCCACATGGGCAAGAGGGACCAGCCTGAGTTGACTGGGATCCTTCACTACAAGTACTGCTGTACCTCCATGATGACACACCAGCTTTTAGTGCACAAGGGTGGGGGAGCCATTTGTTAGGTGTGGAAATCGCCACAGACATACCCAGGTTCCCACCAGCTACCAGCGCACACTTCTTGTTGAAGATGTCATCAAATGGATCAGAGAGGAGGCAGGGAGGCTGCTCATTGTGCTCCATAGTCAAGTGGCTTTCATGATCACCACCATCATTCCAGTCTTTGCTATCATTCCAGCCCATCTCATGGCCATGACCAGCCAATTCTACTCCTGCTACTTTATGCCAGAAGTCATTCTGTAAGCCTGCAGGTTGGTCTGACTGAGCATTTGGGGTAGAAACTGGATCAGAAGTGGGAGCTAGAGCTAGAGCCAAAGGGCTGGTGGATAAAGGAGGGGTGGGAAAGAGAAAAAGGAGGAAGAAGGCTGGGAAAAGTGGGCAGAGTGGTCAGAGGAGGTGGGTCAGAGAAGCATGAGTCATCATTTACACCCTGCAACTGGGGCAGCACTGTCATGCACCAAATGTGTTTGGTAGTGAGAACATGGTTTTTTTATTTATATCTTCATTTCCCATATCATTCCTTACTCACTATTTCATCTGTTTTCCTTCTTTTCCCTTGATTTTTCAATTTTTAAGTGATTTTCAACAGTATTACCGCATCCTGCCTTCAACATGGTTGATTCACCTTACCCCCATTCACACACTTCCAACGCTCTCCCATCATCACCCACTACTCTCCCAGACAACCTCAGCATCAGCCAGACCATGCCACATTGCACAAATACGTTGAAAATCACATCTTTATTCATCCTGTCCTCATCTCCCTATCATTTCAAATCCTGTTCAGTGGCTTATATTTGTTGAACCATTCAAACCATTATCCACTCGCACCTCACCTCCATGATCACTGTGGACACCATGCCATTCCATCCTAATGCTCACCAGAGATTGTAAACAACCAAGTTACCATGCAGATGACAGATCCCTTTCTCATGCTGGGGAAGCGTCTTACAGACTGTGTATATCCTATGATCCCTGCATGTTGACATTCTGCACCAACAACCACATGGAATATCTGCAGCAGAGCATTTGGATCATCACACCATCATGGCATCATAGCATCATCTCTTCATTCCATTCTCCACTGCCTATATGCTGTGTCATTGCTGCATCATAGGTCTTGCATCATCACCGCACAGCACTTTGTCATGCTTACATAGCAATTGGTCATGATGACTCAGGTCATGAGTCATGGTTTGTAATGGTCACAGCCCTGCTTTATCATCGCTTTTTCATTCTCTGACTCATTCTGCATAGGATTTGTTCTATTTTTCGAAATTGCTCAGTCATTACCCCTGAAGCACAGCATATTCATTCCATTCCCCCCCTTCATTGCCCTCTTCATTGCCCTACTCATTGCCTGGAGCGTTGCTTTGCATACACAGATGTACACAGGTACTATACTCTATATAAACCCCTGTACTTTAGCTACAGAGCAATCAACTTATCCAGTTCACCATTTCATGTCCAGTTCTCTCTGAAGCCTTAGTTGGCTTCGCATTTTTCATCCTTCCACGTCTTCTTGGACCTTGTTCACCTGGAACACTGTCCCACTTCTATTCTATTCATTCAAGTCCAGTCCAGTATCCTTGCTGTCCGTGTGCAGCATTATTCTTTCTTCGTCCTCCAACATAGCTAGGTCATCCCAGACTTAGTTGTGCTCATTTATCATCTATCCTCCAAGCTAAACCCTTCACACTCAAAGTGTGTGGTGCACTACCAAGGGTCAGGCCACCCAACTGAACAACTACTGTACCTAGTGCTTCTCAGCATGAGGACCACTGAGCAGTAGTGTTGCTAGGTTTGTTGTTTTGTTGTGGTTTACAACTGATCAGCAACAAAGATCAACACCAGCCAGGAGGTCGCCCATTTGTGATGTCAGTAGTGTACCAGTTTTTGCTGGCTTGACCAGGCAAGGCTTTGGAATTGAATGTGGGACTGCTGTCCCTTCATGTGCTGACGAAGGACCTGGCGCTCTTCTGGGTCTCTTTTGTAGGGATCTACCATTGGCCGCGTCATCATCAGCATCATCCTCCATGTGATGAGTGTCACTCTCGGCTTTAGTCAATAAATCCTGAGGCTTTCAGATAATTTGCTTTCTGACTTTATGTGTCCAATAAGAAGGTGAATTTCCAGATACAACTGATGCTACCATGTCTCCATCTTTGTTCTTCTATGCTTTGAACAGCAATGTTGGACCTTCACCTGTCTCCTGCTGAGCATACCAGACATTCAGTAATGCTGTTGTGTCCCAATTTTGCAACTTTGAAGACTCCTTTAAGTCCACATCCACCAAAACATACTTTCTTGCCACAAAGTCATCCTGACTTTGTATGATGGTGCTCCATGGCACGACTGCCTTGTCAATCCCAGAACAGATGCCTGTGTCCATGCATTCAACAAATTCTCAGGTGTTATAATGATAGACTCATGATAGTGTGATATAAGAAAGGCCCTTACTATGGCCTTCTTCTCCTTGAGTTTCATTTTGGTGATGTCTGGAAGCAATGGCATCCCATCCCCATCCGTTTTAAGTTCAAAAGCAAGTTTTTTGATTCTTTTGTGACCTCCCTTCACCTGTTGTGCTCCATCCCATGCCCTAGCACCTATCATCATAACAATCAATACATTCCTTCTTGTATCTACAGTTCAAACACTCACCAAACTGTTCCTATGCATACTCCTGCCAAATGCACATGAGGAGGGTATGAATCATGAGCAACAGAGTTGAAACCAACCACAAGTATGTGCAGAGTGAATGTGGTACAGAATGCAGGTAGTATAGAATGAATTGACCATGAGGGAAAGTTAACAAGTGCAGTTCCAATGGTATTGTCACAAATGACAGCACTAGTAGTTCACAATTTACCTGAAACTATAACTAATTGTTTGAAACAGATTCTACAAGTGAGCCATCTTTAACATTACACTGATTTTCTCCTTCACATTCACCATGTATTGTGTCCTCCTGATTTGATCTTGTGTCCTCTGCTTGATGTGGTGTTAGATTTCCATCTGCTGGGCATGCTGTAGCACCAGGAGACGTTGCACATCCTCATTGAGGGCCATAAGGCAGATGCTCTGACAGTGCACATCTTCATTCAAGTCTGAGATAAGGTCACATTGCAGGTTAAGTGCCACTTCATCATCAATTCTCTCATTCTTAAGATTTTCAACTTGAAGCTCCAATCTGTTTATCAAGTTTTGTAGGCTCGCTGTGTATATGCTAGTGGTATACTTGGAATGAGAGCTAGAATATTTTTTAATGTCCTGAGCTCAAATTCATCAGAACTGATTATGGGAAAGCAACTGGAATGGTGACATACCTTGGCAGTGCTATCATCACTGTGAGACCCACGTCTGATGTACTTGCCATTGCAAGAACTGAGATCGTCATCAGAGAGATATTTGGTGGTGTGATGTGTCATGGTGTATGAAGATGGTGATGGCAGTGTGTGAATAGAGTACTGTAGTTGTAAATGCTGTGTAGGGACTTGGAGCTCATGGTGAGTGTTGAAGTGGTTAAGTTGATTGGGTAATGATTATATTCACTTAAGTAGGTTTCATCCAATGTGACCACTGATTGCGACATTCCACAAACACTGACTTGCATGATTGTTCCACAATCCATACTCAATCGCAAAGCACACATCACCATTCATCCACAATCCACAATCCACTCATTCGCATATGATGAACTTCATGGAGATGTCCACATACACTGAATGCAATGATCCTTCCACAATTCACACTCAATCGCACATCACACATCCCACACAGGTTGAATTATACAATCCATGCACAATTCACAATCCACCCTGACACTGGATGGATGTCATCAAAATATATCTAATGGATTGTTCTCATGTTTAGATCTTGATTTCAGTCGTGGATCAACCTAGGTGAGTGACTGGTAGATGAGAAGCATGTAGACCATTGTGCTCTGTTGTAGCCTGACGAGTTTACTGTATGGCATGACATAATCATGCACAGCGCATGCCTTCAAGGATGAGATAACCACCACCATGATGTTGATAGACATTGCCAGTGAAAGTGTAGCTTTCAATTTCTGAGCAATGATACACAAAGTGCTTCAGTCATTACATTGATGACAAATCCACTGGACTGCTCTGTGTGACTATATTGGAACTGAGGACAAGTCAACTTCCAGGTAAAACATGTATATGTAGCAAAATTATTGCCAAGTTGGCATGATTCATCCTCAGAAGCTTATCTGTGCAATCGGACATTGTGTATAGATTCATAAGAATTGCATCAAAACGAGACATTTGTCTATAGGACTTGTCATGAGTATGCAGGTGATGTATTGACAAGCAACAACATTCAGAGAATTGGGTGATGATATTTTAATGGTGTAGCACAAAAAATGACAGCACTGGCAGTTTGAAATTCACCTAGAAATGTAACTAAGTGGATTCTACAAGTGGACGATCAGTAGCATTTCGCTGATCTTCTCCTTCACCTTCATGATGCATTCTGCCCTCCTGATGTCATCATGCATCCTGCGGTTGATGAGTTCCTTAATTTCCATCTTCTGGGCATTTGTTTCCTCCTCAAGATGTCTTGCATGCTCAGTGAGGTCCAAAAGGTGGTGGTGCTGATGGTGTACAGCTGCTTGTAGGTCGGAGATCTGGTTGTGGTACTGAATATGTACCTCTTCATCATTCTGTTTCTGCATCATCAGATCTTCAACATCAAGTTCTAACTTGTTGATAATAGCCTGCAGGCCCACTGTGTACTCGGAATCAGAAGGAGTACATTCCTCACTGTCCTGCTGTCCCAATCTGTCAGTACTGACATTAGAGAATGGGACTGGAATCATGACATACCTCGATGATGCTGTCATCACCTTCAGGACTAGTGGTGATGGGCTTGCTATTGTGAGGGATAAGGACATCATCAGCACAAGGATTCATGGTCAAAGGAGGCATAGTGTATGAAGATGGTGACAGTGGTATGTGAAGCAACTAGTGTAGTTCTAACCAATAGTGAAGGACTGAGAGTTACTGATGATGATTGTCAAAGAAGTTAGGTTGTTTGAGAGATTGTTGTATACCCTTAAGTAGGTTGCATCCAGTGTGACATTTTGGCTGTTCGTAAAAGGCCATTCATGCCACAATCCACACTCAATTGTCAATCACACATCAATGCGCAGGCCACACAAATCAAGGTGGACAGTCTCAAAACACCACATGGTGGCCCCACAGTCCACAATGAATAGTCCACTATGTTAAATCATTTGAAGTACAGCATCCAAGGCAGGTGGTCCATTGCATATGTCCTACATCTCCACTGCGACACACTATGAGCGTGTTCAACCACCCGCAGCAGTTCCCCATTGACAATTAGGGCACAACAATCTTTGAATCATACATATTTGTCAGACACTGAGTGTGCTGGCTATGAGGTGTTGATAGCCCAGTATAGTACAAAATTCATGGTAACTATACTGACTACACTGACTAATGGTGATCACTACAGTGACTTTGACTACAGTGACTAATTAGCAATAATTACAGTGACTTCAGTGACTACAGCGACTTCATTGGCTATGGTGACTAGTGACTACACTGACTAATAGCGATCACTACGGTGACTTTGACTACAATGACTTCAGTGACTACAATGACTCCATTGGCTACAGTGATTAGGTGACTATGGTGACTACACTGACTAATAGTGATCACTACAGTGACTTCAGTGACTACACCCAACTCAACTGGCTACAGTGACCATGGTGACTATGGTGACTACACTGACCAAACTTAATATAAATTACTACAGTGACCTGAAGGATTATAATCATTCAAGGCAAACATCTTGAGTGTTACTCAAGTGCTTTGACTGTTCAATCCTTCTCTCAGTAGCATTTTTTATCTTTGGCCATTTGTCCTTCCTTTCACTCACATACAAACCTAACAGACACTGCTGCTCCCTATCATATCACTCATCTTCTATTTAAATATATAGTACAGCCAAGTCTTAATCAAGTACTATACCACTTTAGTAGGCTCTGCAAGCCTCACAGACCCACTATTTACCTACAACTATGAATGTCGACTCCAGTTTTGAATATTCTCATGCCATATGTCATTGATCATGCCTAATAGTTGTCCACACAGTCAGAGAAAGACATGGCTGTCACTGGACTAACCCACCTGTGATGTCCTCAATTTCCTCCTTGTATATAATGTTTATTTGGAAAGGCATGCTGATTCAATGAACACATAAGAGAGGCTACAGAGGGCCAGTTGACTCATGCTAATCTGATGAATATACAAGAGAGGCAACAGAGGGCTGGCTGGACCACACTTGGTGCAGGATGCCCCACCCTGGTACCTGTTGCAGAGATCAACAAAGAAGGACCAGCCTTCAGTAAGTCTCAAAGGTTAGACAGAGATGGCATTATACCATATAGCATGCCGATCCAAACAAATACATGAGAGAGGCCACAGAGGGCTGGTTGACCTATGTCAATCTGACAAATACACAATGAATATACAAAGAGGGATCACAGAGGGTTGGCTGGATGATGCTGGGTACAGGATGCCCCACATTAGTAGTATCTAATGCAAAGATCAATGAAGAAGGACCAGCCTTTGGTGAGTCTCAAAGGTCAGACATAGACGGCACATACCCATGAATATGAATGGAGCGCACACAAACTTCTCCAACACGCCCTAGTGCTTGCTAGTGTACTAATAAGCAGCATGACTGCCAGATCTTGAGTGAGTATGATACTCGAATGCAAGCATTGGCACTCACTGGTACTGCCTAACTGAGTCTCGGATACCAATCAATTTGTGCTGATCATTGGTCAGTGGCTGAGGTCCAGGTGGAGTATAATTGCCAATCAAGCCCAAGGAGGAAGGTAGCACTGTGGCTGAGCTGTCATATGTCATGTTTGCCATTTAAGCAAGACTGCAAACATACCAGTGACTGTCAATTATTCACATGGGGTGTCTCTCATTGGGGACAACTTATAAATCTAATCAATTGGCCATCAATGGATCAGTTATCAGCTGCTGCCATGAGGTAGCGAACCAGGTGATTGGGAGACTTTGGAAGTTCCAGTTAGGGCAAGTGGTTTCAAGGCTCACCAACCCTTGGCTTCCCATTACTTAGTGCCGCATCAGACATAGCAGTAAGTAACTTAATGGAATCATTGTACTTGTCTGGATAGGATGCAAACTGACATGTCAAACTTCAATTGTGGGGTGCTCAATCTGATGCCCTTGTCTCTGAGGTCTCCAAGCAACCACTGAGAAAGTGTCATATGGTAGGCACCATTAATGATAATAGTTCTTTATAGCATAATTGATACAGTGGCTCAAAAAAGTGTCCCAATGTTTGTCCAGTTTCATGTAATTGCATTATGGTGAGTCAGAGCGTGGGAATATAATGTGGCACTGCAGACATGTTTGGTAGTTCTACCTGCTGGTGTAAATCTGGGCTATGTGGCGTGTGAAACGGAGTTTATAGAGCGGAGATATGACATTTCTACAATTGTGACTCATTAGGACACCTTTTTGACTTTGAGTTTAACAACTGTAATCTTTATTGTTCTGATGTTTCATGCTTCCTCCCTTGGCTTTAATCATTGCTACTAGTCTCATAAACATATTTTCTATCAATCTGGTACATTTCTCCTTGAAAATATTTCCCTCCTCTTCTCCAAATCTCTTCTATAGCTCAAATAGCCCCTGTAGATGATTTTGAGATTTCCAGTAATGTCCAATAGGGTTGATGGTTATGAACTATGTTGTTAATGATAACAAAGTAATATTATGGTCTTTAAATCATTTTGTGACCAACTTTGAGATATATTTAATGTCATTATCCTCTACTATGATGATTTCTTCTTAATTAATATCCAACTTATAGATGCTTCTGAGTAGATATCATTCTAACATGAAAAGTACATTACTCTACACATATCTGCCCCTCTACCACATATTGAGTTTACTTAGTTTTACTTCATACAGTCTTCATACTATCAGATTATCCTCTATCAACTTATATGTTTTATAAGATTTTCTTACCTCGAGTCATTTCCCTTTAATTTCCTATATAAATATAATCATATATTATTTATGTTTGTCTCATATTACCAGGTAAAACATTCCTAGGCATAAGCAGTCCAGTAGCACTGGTGCTTGAAGTAGAAAATAGTACCTGTCATATGAGCCTCTAGAAGCAATGGCTGTTCTTCCATGTTACAGTCTTAACACTGACTGTAGCAAGAGTGGCCCTAACAGTATGAGTGATGACATTAGTATATACCATGAAGCTAATGAATTTTTGACTCAAATAGCTTTAGGAGCTTTAAAAACATACTGAAGGCTTGTATTAATTAAGAGAAGATTATCATAGTAGAGGATAATAACATCAAATATATCTCAAAGTTGGTCACAAAATGATTTAAAGACCATAATATTACTTTGTTATCATTAACAACATAGTTCATAACCATCAACCCTATTGGACATTACTGGAAATCTCAAAATCATCTACAGGGGCTATTTGAGCTATAGAAGAGATTTGGAGAAGAGGAGGGAAATATTTTCAAGGAGAAATGTACCAGATTGATAGAAAATATGTTTATGAGACTAGTAGCAATGATTAAAGCCAAGGGAGGAAGCATGAAACATCAGAACAATAAAGATTACAGTTGTTAAACTCAAAGTCAAAAAGGTGTCCTAATGAGTCACAATTGTAGAAATGTCATATCTCCGCTCTATAAACTCCGTTTCACACGCCACATAGCCCAGATTTACACCAGCAGGTAGAACTACCAAACATGTCTGCAGTGCCACATTATATTCCCACGCTCTGACTCACCATAATGCAATTACATGAAACTGGACAAACATTGGGACACTTTTTTGAGCCACTGTATGACGCTCAGCCACATTTGTATTTCCTCCCATCGAACATCCGGCTCCCAAGAGCAAGCACCATGCAGCCATGGACGGAGTGCAATAGCCACTATGTATCATACACCACCCCTATGAAGAGTGTTACTTTTTACATTCCAAACATGCCAAACCCAACTTTCTCACAGATGACATGATCAACAGAATGAAGTCCAAGGTCATCCAGGAAGGCCACTATCAAAATCCATTCTCAGCACTTAAGGAGGTGGCCCCTGCTGCTAGCACAGACATTACTGATGATACATTGGAGGCCATAGCTTCCTTGATGCACAAATTGGGAACATGATGGTTCAAAGGCCAACTGGATGACAGCTCGTCAGTTTGGTTAAGACTGGGGGACGCCCAGGAAGAACTTACAGCAGTCAAGTGTATGGTGCGAAATAAGCTTATGGAGTGGCAGGTCCCTGAAAATATGGCCATGAATGTGGCAAATGTGTGGTGTAGTTAAGTATATGTTTATTATTGTTTCACAAACCACCCACTAACGACATTCAATAGTTTCAAGCTGTGAAGCTGCAAGGGTGTATGATGGGCCGCTGGTCAACCTCTGTGTGCCCTTGGTTGTACAACAGCAAAAAGGATGCTGTAAAGGAGAGGGCTGTGGTAGAGTTTTTGAACCAAGTCAGTAGCACCCTACACAGCAAAGTTATTTTGTTGGTTGATATTCACTAATGCTGTGTAGGGTGGTATTTGGGCTGATGAAGTCATTGCCTGCAAGCCAGGCATGTCAGTGCTGCCTAAACTTCATAATTGTATGTGGCTTCACACTGGCAACACATTAATTTGTCCCAAAACTGGCACCAACATAACTGATTGCATTGCACCCGGTTTTTGCAAGCCTGACATGGTATTGATGGATTCCATGAGACCTACTGGCTCCATTGAATGGACTAATATCATCTTGGTGCTAGAGATTAAGTATTGCAACACTAGGAATCTCACGGATGAAGTGACAAATTACATGTTGGAGATCGCACAGCTTGTTCTGACGAATCAGCTCAATCAGCAGTACTTCATAGGTCTGCTCTTATTGGGTGCTAAGCTCTTCATGTGCATATACACTCATGGAGGATTGTCCATAACTACTTTAATCAACATATACCATGTGCTGTCCCCACATGGGCACACCTTCAGTTTAGCACTAGCCTCCACAAACTGGTCAACGAAGCAGAGACAGTGACCACAGCCGGGCTCATCTACCAAGTTCATGAGAATTTGCCAATGGTGATGAAGGAACTTATGATACCAGGACTAGCAGATCGGGATAAGTTCCTGGAGGAGATTGAGAAGATTGACATGAATAAACAATGCGAGAAAGCAGAGGCAGCATGAAAGAAGAAAGAGGTAGAAAAAGCGCAGAATGCCTGCCTTGCCAGGTTAGAAAACTTGCAAACAGATGCCATCGAAATCATGCAGTTACAGCTCCAACACATGGATATCGGGAACATGCAGACAAACCAAGCATTCACTAATACCCCCACCCATATGCCACCAGACAACTCTTCCCCCTGCATACACTACATGACCAGAGGACAACAGCCAAGTACACAACAAGGAATCACCAACAACAACCACTCACACCAGAAGAGTGAAATGTACTACAGGCATGTTGTCATGCATGGTATGCACTTCATACCATGACATACATATAATATGTGATAAGGAATAATAGACTGTACTGCACCTTATCACAAAGTTACCCTACCATTTTTCCTTGATTCATTAGCCTGTATTCTCAGTTTTCATGTCAGAGACTCATTTTCTGTGCATTTCCATGTATTTCTATTTGATTCTGTAACATTCCATTTCTTTCTATTTTTCTAGGCTCATTCTGCCACCAGAGTTTCTCACTAGCTATCCAGACATGTTTGTCAGCATGTCATGTGACTGGTATTCTGATTTGTAAGGATTCAACTTGACTCATCATGTTTTGTAAATGATCTGTCATGCTTTGTAAGACTTGCAGTTGTATTTATAATCCACGAGCTCTCGCCCGTTGTGCCTTCGGCACAAGCCAAAGTCGCGCTTTGCGCTCCTTTGGTGTAAGGTGAACTTCTTATTCTTAATAATCATAGTACTGAAGCCAAAGGAGCACGAAGTGCTCCTTTGGCTTCAGTAGGTGCCTATGGCACCTTCTTCTGTGCCTTTGGCACAGGAAGGAAGCAGAGTGCTTTGAACTTCTTATTTTTAATAATCCTAGCACATCCTGAAAATTTCCCATTCTTCAGTTTTCCCATTCTTCAGTTTTCCCATTCTCCTGTTCTCCTGTTCTCTAGTTTTCCCATTCTCCAGTTCTCCAGTTTTCCCATTCTCCAGTTTTCCTGTTCTTCAGTTTTCCTGTTCTCCAGTTTTCCAGTTCTCCAGTTTTCCCATTCTCCAGTTTTCCTGTTCTCCAGTTTTCCAGTTCTCCAGTTTTCCCATTCTCCAGTTTTCCTGTTCTTCAGTTTTCCCATTCTCCAATTTTTCCATTTTTCCATTTTCCCATTTTCCAGTTTTTCAGTTTTCCCATTCTCCAATTTTCCTATTCCCATTTTCCCATTTTCCTGTTCTTCACTTTTCCCATTCTCCAGTTTTCCCATTCTCCTGTCTCCCCCCTATTCCCCTGTCTTCTCATTTCATTCATTCTCATTTTATGTATTTTTCCCACCAATTCTCATGTTGTTGGTCAATTTACAGATAATTACAGTATGCATACACAATTGTTGTTGTAGGATTGGGCCGTGGAAAAGTACTGCCAAAAGTGTGCTGAGCTGCACTATATGAAGGGAGGACTACGCAAGAAAACCATGCGAGTTTCCAAATCGAGGTTTAAGCGAGGCAAGCGAAAACCACATGGCGTTGTCGATCTTCGTTGTTGGCCTGCTGAAAACCTCAACAAAAACAACAAAACCAAAACAACACTACTGCTCAGCGGTCCCTGTGCTTAGAAGCGCTAGGTACAGTGGTTGTTCAATTTGGGTGGCCTGATCCTGATAGTGCGCCAAACACTTCGAGTGTTGAAGGGTTTGGGTGTGTGGAAGGTGGTGAATGATGAGCACAACTAAGTAGTGATGACCTAGCTGTGTTGGAGGGCGAAGAAAGCGTAGACCAACTGCACACGTGGCAGCTGAATGGAATAGTGCTGAGCTTGACGAGATGTAAGACAGTGACAAAGTTCCAGGTGAACAATGTCAAAGACAATGACAACGACTGAAGACTTGAAAAACGCGAAGCCTATCTGAGGCTTCAAAGACTAGACTGAAATGTGGACTGTGAACTCATGTAGTTATTTTTCTAGCTAAAGTACAGGGGTTTATATACTGTTCAGAATCTGTATATACTTGCGCGTGCAAAGCAGCGCTCCAGGCATATGAGTAAGACAATATAAAAACGATGAGTAAGAAGGAGTGTGTGTGTGTAATGAGAAATGAGTCATATAGGAAGGGGATTATGAATCAAGGGGAAAAACCATGACAAACCAGGACTGCATGATCAATGATGCTTACTCTTCCTCTGTGGCATTACCAAGCGCTCTATAGGCATGACTAAGTGCTGTGCAGTGGCTGTGCAGTGCGGCTGTGTAGGATGATGGTAGAGGTGTATGACGCTCCGATGCTCTGATGATCAAATGTTCCAATGCTCTAATGCTCCAACGCTCTAGGGATGGCATGTGGTTGTTGGTGCAGAAGTCGACATGCAGCGATCATGGGATATACACAGTCTGTAAGACCATTCCCCAGCACAATAAGGGGTTGATCATCTGCATCTGCATGGTGATAGATTGATTGGATGAGCGGTGAGGATGGAATGGAATGGTGTGTGCGTCCATGGTTGTGGTGGTGAGGAAGTGAGTGGATAATGACTGGAATGGTTTGACGAATATAAGCCGCTGAAGAGGATTGCCAGGGGAAATGGTAAGGGGATAAAATCAAGATGAATAAGGGTGCGGTTTTGAAGCATTTGTGCAACATGGCAAGGTCTGGCTGAACATGGAGGTCATCTGAGAGTGTGATGGTTGAAGATGGGAGAGCGTTGGAAGTGTGGGAATGAGGGGGAAGTGAATTGACCTTGTTGAACGTGGTATGCTGTAATAATGCGGAATGCCGTAATACTGTTGAAAATCGCTTGAAAATTGCAAAATTAAGGGAGAAGAAGGGAATTGAAAGAAGAGGAACATAAGGAGTGATATGGGGGAATGGTGTTCTACATAAAAAGCCATGTTCTCGCTACCAAACACGTTTGGTGTGTGACATCCACAGACAACTTGAATAGCAACCGTCCCTGGTTGTATCGGTGAAGAGGGGGAAATGAGAAATGACACACAGGGCAAGGAACGAATGTGATCAAATATAGATTGATGAAGGGGCATGGGAATAACGTGAGAGTCATAAGGTGAGTCATTAGGAATCATCATTGTCATCATCGGAATGGTGAGAATCGTTATCACCAGTAATATTGGAATTGGAGGAGTCATCTGAAGAAGGAATGGGAAGAGGATCATTGCGCTGATAGTAAGGAATGAGGCGGAAAGCAGCTACTCCCTGTCGCATTGGGGTTCCATCAAGTTCCTTGAGAACGTAAGACGTGCTGTTGCTCTTGCGTCGAACTACTTCATAGGGTCCAAGATACCGAGGTTTGGATTTGCGATCTAGTTCTTTCTCCACCTGGACATTTCGAACAAGGACTAATTCTCCGGAGTGATATGGGGGAATGGTGTTCTACATAAAAAGCCATGTTCTCGCTACCAAACACGTTTGGTGCGTGACACCGTTAATGCTCATAGCCTCCCTACACATCAAGTGACCTCCTTGACCAAGGATTTCCAAAACATTAACAATTTTCTTTAGGTGTTTCTCCCTCTTCTTGTCTGAGAGTTCCACTGTGTGATTGACCAGGTTCCATAAGAACCTGAGATATACAAAGATCATTACAAAGTCCTTCCATTTTATGGGGTGCCAAGGGATGCCCAGAGGTTGAGAATGGTTATAGATATCAACGAGGCCGTGGTGGTAAAGGAATGGTGACAATGACCCGTCGGCAAGGATGTCTCCTCCTCCACATGCAAAGTGAAAAAATGTATGATCATCTACCCATTTTTTGATGGGTCCTAGGTCCAGAGAATGGAGAATGTCCACTGTTGCATCTGCTATGTGCCCTTGGACTCTGCCGGCTGTTGTCAGCCTGAATGGGAAAACATGATTGATGAAGAGTTGGTCTCCAACTGCTACCACTAAGAACTGCTTGTGAGGCAGCCATACAGGGATGGTCCTGTATGCCACCTCGATATCCAGTGTTGCTGCTTCTGTTCCTGGTGGGGCTGAAGCCACCTGTACAATTTGTTGGTGCTGTCGCACAGAGTCTCTGATGACCATCAATGACATGGAAAAATCACACCATCGTGTGATGCATGCCCTCACATGAAAATGCCCTCGCATATGCACCCTCATGCGAACATATGCACCCTTGCACGGATAGAAAAATATGCCGTCACATAATACAACACAGGGCACCCTTGTGTGAGTGAAAACTAGAACCTGGTACTCACTATTTCAGCAACTTGGGCTGCCATACCCCATTCTGTGGGGAAATTGTCTGAGTCAAGGTAATTGTTCATGGCAAATCCATTGTCATTATGGAAAGAGAAATCTTGCACAATGCGAAACTTCCCAACTTCTCCTGCCTTCTCAACTAGCCCCAATGGGGAAGTTGCAAAGTGTCCTCCAAGTATGCTGTGAACCTCATCTTTTGTGTAAGGCCCTGACATGCGGCCCGATCTTGACTTTGTCATTGCAATATTCTAGAATGATGTCCAGCCAATCTGCTGCAGATTTGTGGTTTTTTGGAATATACGTGTGAGTTAATGGTGGTACATCGCCAATTGGGAAGCTGTGACACAAATTATATGGGAGTGTAGAATAATGATCTGAGAGGTTGAAATTAGCAAGAGTGGATTCAAAAGCATCTGCATCGTATGGTGTAATGACATGATTGTAAACATCAGCATGACTTGGCGGCCACGTGATGCAATTTGCTTCCACAGAGTGAACAGACATGGAGGACTTCTGCATTGTGTTTTGGAGCTGGACACCTGCCAAGGTTGAAAGATATGCAGACGACTGAATTGTTTGACTTGAGGATAACTCTTCCATCATTCCAAGTGCATACAGTCAATGTGCCCTTGTAGGTTTGCATGTGGGTGCAGCTGTTAGACTTGTGCCCGTTCTGACCACAAATGATGCAAAGGAGGGAGTCAGGTGACAATTGTTCTCCTTTGCCCCTACAAAAGGGCCTGCCGTCGATGGCATTGTTGGCAGAGGCTGACAATCCCTCATGCCTATGAGGGGGAGGATATGGCTGGTACCTGTTGCTCGACCCCAAATTTCCAGACGCCTGGTTCTCTTGGCACACGAGTCTCATGTCAATCTTGATTTTGCTCCACCTCTGCATATATGTGCTCTCATCGATCTTGAACTCTTGTACGATGGTCTCGTCCGCTACTATAGTGAGTAATTTCATGAAGTTGGTGTATGCCTCGTTGAACTGACCTGGAAGTAGGCTCATCTCTACTGGGAAACCCACGGACATATCCATGACAGTCCGTTTCGGGTCGTCCATAACTAGACCTTTCTTCATTTTCATGCATGAAGGGTCAGCATGAATTCTTCTGAGAGATGCAGTAGTGAGTAACATGAGTGGAACATGAATCTTAGACCTGGCAAGAACAATGAGTGGGCATGGAATCTCATAAACTGAGGAAGTCGCAGAAGCATGGATCATGTTTCCGGCTGTGAAGACAGGAGCTTCAGATGTGACGTCTTGTGACACTGGATCCATCACCATGGAAGACCTTCCTGTGAGTTCCTTCTTCACGAGCGAGGACATGATCTGCTTCATGGTAGGTGTGAGCCCCCCGAGGGTGCTTGCAATTTTGAGTATCTTCTCCTCATCCGTCAGCTCAGAGTTTTGGTCTGAGTGTGAGGAGGAGGATGTGTGTGGAGGTAGGTCCAACATCTCCTCATCTTCTGACACGATTTCAATGGAGTCTGGGTCATCCCAAATCTGAGCCTTCCATTGGTTTTGGTGAGAACGGACAGTGTTCTCCCCTACCACTGCGTCTCGATTGCTAAGGTCGACGCAAGGCTTGGGTTTCCAACCAATTGTATCTGTCATCAACTCAATATCAGTGTCTGTCAGATTTCTCCCTTGGTCAGGGTTAAGGGTTCTGGTGTCCTTTCCAGTAGCTCCCAAAGGTGGTCCAGGATTTGTAGTGCCAGTGATTGCTGAAATAAATACATTTAAGCTAGAATGTGTGAATGTATGCGTATGAATCCTCAATCTGACAAAAAAATTGAGTGAGCGACGAGAAGTTGAAAGACAAGATGTGTAGATAAGACACATCACAGATTAGGATTCTCACTTGATTAGTAAGTACTTGTTTGAGTTCTGTACTCGCAAGCTCATGCATAACTCAAACGACACACTGGCTAGAGCAATTTTGGGAAATTCAAGAGGCAAAGCATTCTTGAAGGTGATGCTCCGAAAATAATTGTTAGAGTAAGCTGAGAATGGATTGGATGTTGAGTAAGATTCAAAGGATTCCTTGGAACTCATTCACAGTGACCAGACCTGTGTAGAGCAGCTGTACTAGTTCAACTGAAGTGTATAGGTGTGATTTTACTACCTCCATGTGTGGGAACATACTGAAAATTCAATACCAAGCAAGCAAACTTAGTTAACACACAAGTCTTTTCCATTATGCAAAAATTCCTAGTTCTAATACTACCCACCAGACAAATGATGCTCCTGAAGCTGATTCTACTCACATGCCCTTTTTGGCAGTACAGTGCTGGCAGTGGGCTCTGGCTGTCAGAAACCCTGCTACAATATCAAAAGTCAGAAGGGTGTCTGCTGACTAAGCAAATACCCCCAGGTAAGGGGGTTTCTCATTAGATTTATCCATGTTTTGGTGGCTGTGCCAACTGTTTTGAAAACAGCAATAAGAAAGTTAAGCATATTAACAACTTTCATTTTTCAATATAAAATTTTGTAACAAGGAAAAACCCGGTCCAGACCAGTGGCAACTGGGTTGCAAGACCAGACAAACCCAAAAAGACTGGTTTTAATCAGTTCCAGTCCAGTCCTATCCAAAATCTTGGGATCTATGCAACCGGTCTAGGTCTGGTTTGTTGAATACTAACGCTCACTATGTACATTACATAAGCATGTTCGTTTTACCTTCATTTGCACGCAGCAGAACTTCCTCAGTGACTACATTATGTCCACTGAGGTCAGTACCAGTTACTCATAGTACTTACATCTAACTAATGGTTCCTGTAGCGAGTACATGAGCTACAGGTATATATATATTCAATATAGTGACTACATTAAGTCCACTGAGCTCATGTACTCACTACAGGTTATGAGCCCTGCGCTCATTAATTAATAACAGACTACAGTACATGAAACAAGCTTGCCACCATGTCTAGCTCAAATGCCAAGCTTGGAGACGATTTTCTTCGCGTCCCAAAACTAGTCGTGGTGTGGGAAACAACTCCGCAGTAGGCGGATATAGTGTAAGGTCAAATGCTATACCTGCTGCTTCACTTGCAAGGCAAGAACGTTCGACCCTAAAGGGGTCTGCTACTGATATAAGTCTGATAGTTAGTTTCTAAGGTCACGGAAAGGTAAAGAAACAAGTCCGAAGGTATGCGGACCAAGTCCGGAGGTCAAAATGCCAGGTCCGAAGGTATACTACCTAGTCCGAAGCGCGGGAAAAGCGGGTCCGGAGCTTCGGGTCATCGGGTTATGGATAATAGCAAGGGACTGGGTTCGGAAAGTGTCGGACTATGTCCGGAAACAAGGGAACGTCAATAGCAATGAGTGACAAGGGTTTCGGGTGCAAAGCGGGTGCGGAACGGGTGTGAACCAGGTATATTCAGCCAGGTAACAGGTAATGACAGGTATGTGACCAAGTAGATGGGAAGTCCCACCTACAGTAAAGTAATTAGTGCTTGGTCGTACTACCAGTCCTATATAACTAGCTACGTAGAAATCCAGAATATAGAAAATAGGAAAACATCGGGTCCGGAGGTATGTAAACTGACATGAGGCACTGCGGACTTGTGGGAACACAGGTAATAACGCTGCCTACTGCATCAGCCATGGGAAACAAGCTACTACGTACCAGTGGGGTTGGACGGAACGGACAGGACATAGGACGGACGGGTTTCCGAAGGTATGCGAGCGGGTCCGGTGCATCTCCGGCGGGTCCGAGGCTCGGAGAGCGCGGGAAAGCGTCGGGTTTGAGTGGGTTTCATCGGAGATGACTGGAGTGACTAGTCTGATGTCCAGATAACTGGGCTTTCGACGTACTCCGTGAATTGGGCCTCTGCAGGGCTGTGGACAGAATGTTCACGACAGCGGACAGAGAAAATTGGATGACCTATAAAGATAGGTTGTCATGGTCTGTCGATGTTTGCAGGTTCCTCAGCCACCTAGATGGGACCGAGAAGAAACCAATTGACCCCTCAACATTGTCGGGAAGAGGAGCATTGTGGCTGCCATCTACGTCAGACGAGCTTAGGGAGTTGTCGGCATACAGAAGTGCCACAAAGGAGTGGCGAATGGGCGAGGCCATCACAAAGCAGCAGATAGCTGGCATGATCCCCGATTCCCTGTTTATACAAGTCAAGAACTTGACGACAGCAGCGGAGATATTTATGTACCTATCAAACCTGTTCAAGAAGCGTTCTTGAGTAGTGTCCGTCGAACTGTTGCGAAAGCTGCAGGACCTGAAGTGCCCTGAGAAGGGCAACATTTGAGAGCACTTCGACAAGCTGCGTGTCATCAAAGAGCAGCTATCCTCACTAGGACACGCCCCGACAGATGAGAGCTTTGCAGCTATCATCATGAGCTCGTTGCCAGCATCCTACAATCCCCATCTATCAGCACTCACGGTGTCCACGAAAGTATCGAGCGTTCTGCTCACCCCGGATGTCTTGATGTCCACCATCATAGATGAGTACGATCACTGTGCTTTGAAAATGAAGAAGAACCGCTCGTCAAATGACGATGCAGCATACAACACCAATGTGGGTACCCGGACCCGACGGATCAAGGGCAACTGTCATGGCTGTGGCAAGTATGGCCACATGCAACGAGACTGCCGTGGAGGCAAGGGAGGTGAGAAACCAGGTGGCAAAGGGAGGGACAGGAAGTCCAAGACTGCTGCCAGTGCCAAGGACAAGGACAACAACAAGGAACCTGAAGGTGTTTGGTTAATGGATGATACAGATGGGCGGGAGAAGAACAAATGTCGCTCACGTACGCAACACTAGCCAGCTCTAACTCCCAGCATGAATCTCGAATCGAGTTATTTGACTCCGGTGCATCGAGGCACATGTCGTCGTACTGCGACCTGTTCCAAGACTTTGTTAACATCCCACCAAAGCCCATCACAACTGCAGACAAACACACCTTCGAGGCCACCGGAAAAGGGAACATCCTCATCACCTTACCAAACGGCGAGTCAAGAACTCGAGTCCTCCTCAAAGATGTCCTCTATGCACCCAAGATGGGTGTAACACTTGTCTCCATTAGCCATCTCACAGCAGCTGGATACGCGGTGCTATTCCGCTCAGACACATGCAAGATCTTCAATGAGAAGAAGAGGCTGTTGGGAGAGATACCAGTGAACAAGGGCCTGTACTGCATAAAGGGCCCTAGGAAACTGTTTGCTGGACTCACAAAGACGGATGAGCAACTCTCCATGCGAGAGATCCACGCAAGGCTCAGACATGTTGCCCCAGAGAGCATCAAACAAATGATCAAGGATGGCGTCGTCACTGGAATCATGTTAGACCCCTCTGACGCCATGATGGACAAATGCGACTCATGTGAGTATGCAAAGGCCATGCACAAACCAATCGGCAAGATACGAGACCCTCCCAGGTGTGAGAAGTTCAGTGACGAAGTCCATAGCGACCTTTGGGGTCCATCACCAGTTCGAACCCCTGGACACAAAGAGTACTTTGTGTCATTCACTGATGACCACACACGATTCTCTCACCTGTACCTGTTGCGCACGAAGGACAAAGCCTTCAACACATATAAGTCCTTCAAGGCCTGGGCGAGCACACAGTTCAATACGAAGATCAAACGGTTCCGATCCGATCATGGTGGAGAGTTCAATACGAAGATCAAACGGTTCCAATCCGATCGTGGCGGAGAGTTCACTGGAGATGAGTTTACTCGTCATCTCAATGCCAAAGGAACAGAGCGCAAACTCACTGTACACAACATGCCAGAGCATAATGGAGTCGCAGAACGACTCAATTGAACCGTCGTCAAACAAACACACACACTGCTGCATGCCAGCAAATTGCCCAAGTTCCTGTGGGGGGAAGCCATCATGCATGTCACCTGGTTGAAGAACTGGACGGCAACTCGTGCCCTGGAAAATAAATCTCCATATGAGATGCTACACCAGAAGGCACCCGATCTGAAAAACTTACCGGTGTGGGGCTGCCGCATCAAGGTCCACTCAATGAACGGCTCGAAGCTCAATATGCAAGCAATTGATGGGAAATGGGTGGGGTTCAACCATGACAGCAGTGGTCATCAAGTCTACCTCCCAGACACCAGATGAGTAGCTGTGGAGAGGAGTGTCAGATTCAATGTGGCAGAGGTAAGAATACCTCTCAACCTCGACAACCGCACAGTACGAGGCGATGATGTCGGTCCAGCACCTCCCAATCCTCCTCCCCATGACCACCTAGGGCTGCAATTCAAGGCAGCCGGCCCACCGCGACACTCTGGAAGAGTAAGAGTCGAGTCAGCATACATCAAGAGCCTGAGAGACGGCACTGGTACAACTGATGGCCAAAGTACAAACTTACCTCATGGTATGCAATCCGCTGGAGAATCCAGCAACCTGGCTGTTGAGCTAGGAATGGTGGGGGAGTATGGTGAGATGGATGACGATGATGACGACGATGAAGAAATCTTTGCGATGGTTGCTGGGGTAGTGGCAGTAGAGGGGACAGATCCCACAACGGTCAAAGAAGCCAGCGTGAGAAATGACTGGCCGAAATGGGAAGGTGCAATCAACAAGGAGTTGAACTCGCTGGAAGAAGCACACACCTGGTCGATTGTCGAACAACCAGAAAACATTAATGTTGTTGGGTGCAAGTGGGTATTCAAGCTGAAAAGGAACACTGATGGAGAAATTGAGAAGTACAAGGCAAGATTAGTCACAAAAGGGTACTCACAAGTTTATGGCCTCGACTACTACGACACATATGCGCCAGTAGTGTGTCTCGCCTCCATCCACACGATCCTTGCTATCGCAGCACAAAATGACTGGGACGTAGACGTTTTTGACTTCCACAGCACTTTCCTAAATGGGAAGTTAGATGACGATGAGGTAATCTACATGGACTTACCAGCTGGCCTCAACATCAACGCCAAGTTCAAAAATCCCATCGCTCATCTCCATGTTGCACTTTACGGATCCAAGCAAGGCGCTCTCAAGTGGTACCAAGAGTTGTGCCGCCTTCTCAAGAGTATGGGGCTGAAGAGAGCAGAATCTGACTGGGGAGTGTTTTACAAACACTCAGGCATGGATATTCTGATCCTCGCAGCGCATGTTGACAACTGCACAGTCGCTGGCAGCAACAGCAAACAAGTCGCGATCTTCAAACATGACGTCGCCGCAAGCTTACTCAACCCACAATCCTTTACTGCAACAATCAATCCACTATCACACTCGCTAACTCTGGCGCATTTCACGCACGAACCAAACACATCGACATTCGCTACCATTTTATTTGTTTCTCTATTGATAAAGGTTCTATTCTACTTGAATACTGCCCTACAGACAGTATGATTGCTGATACCCTCACCAAACCCCTTCCTAGCCTCAAATCGAAACATTTCGCTACTGCTCTTGGACTCCGCTCGGTTTGAGGGGGAGTGTTGAATACTAACACTCGCTATGTATGTTACATAAGCATGTTCATTTTACCTTCATTCGCACGCAGCAGAACTTCCTCAGTGACTACATTAAGTCCACTGAGCTCGTGTACTTGCTACACGGTTGCCTCCAAAAATACCAAAATACCAGACTTAACCAGACTTTTAAACTCTATATGTGGCCTTGGACACGGACAGCCCCACTGTCGAGCAGATGGCGAGATAACACATAATGGGAAGGTACATGATACGACAGACGGTTTACATTGACAAACTCATAGAAAAATGCATTGTCACCAACATGGAATGGAATATATATGGCATGAATGAAAAAGCTTATATTAAGATTTAGGTTTGACTCTTGAAGTTCAGGATGATATGACACACCGGAGATTAGCCATCCAGGTTTGAAGTGTCTCTTGATTAGTGCTGCCATGGTCTGGTCCTGAACCATGGTTCGAACCAGACTTTTGGTCCGGTTCCCCTGTGGTTCGGTCCATGGTCCAGGTATCAGCCAGAACCAGACCATAGTACGGTTCTTGGTTCTGGCATTGGGTGAACGGTTCGACTTTGGTTCGGATGCATCTCGAACTGTTCCGAACCTCAAACCGATAATTATATTTTCGACGGTATGTACCTTAGTTTGTACCTAGTTTGTATGCTGGTGGGGGTTAATGCTAACACTACAGGAGGATTCCAATCGCCAGAGGTTGACATAGGTCCCAGTCCAAGGTTGGTTTACAACTACAGGCTCCTGTATCTATGACATTCACGACACCTTGGTGGTATTTGTCTGCAACTGTCCCTGCTCGTCTGCCCTTGTTTGCATGTTTGTGTGTTCGTCCCGCACTTATTTGCATTCATTTGGTACAATCTAGGTGCGTCTTTTCATTTATGTATGTATCTACATCACTGACAAGCACCTTCACTCATTTCTGTGTGCTTGTGTACATCTATGCTTATCTCGACATGTCTGCATCCGGCGTCTTGCCGATAGGTACTGCTTTTTCACATTTATAACTATAACTGATCATTTTTTGTCCAGATCTTGGTGATATCCCAGCCACCCTCCATGGCTCCCCTCCAGCCGCCTTCCCTCATCTCAACGCCCATTGACTGGTCTCCTTATCATTCCAGGCCTACATATATGGCAGGGTTGATTTCTCATTACCATTTGGGGCTGCTTATGAGCCTCAGTCTCAGGTGTGTTTCCCATCCTTTTTTTACACATCCACCCACCAACTCACCACAATTCTAGCCTGCCCGAAAACCCCCCTCCACGCCAACACCATTTGCTCCACTGTCTCAATTGCCCCATTACTCAGGAGCCGCTTTGCAACTGCAGCCATCTTTCCCTGCACAAATACAAACAACTCAATATCCTCCATCTCAAGCGAGCACCCTCTTCCATCTCAACAACAGCAACAGCCGAGTCATTTCAGCTTTGCATCACCCACCACTCCCACCTCATTGTTTGCTCTTAGTGGTCGAGTTGGTTCGAGTTCGAGTTTTTTCGGGCCTATGTTTTTGATGGGTGTTTCTACTTGTCATGTATTACTAGTCAGTCGCACCGTTTTTCTTGTATGTTGTCTTTTGTCAGGCTCACTCGTCATGTATCACTAGTACAAATCTTCATAGGGCTCTCCATTGTCTGCAGGGAGTCGTGTTTGCCCTGGTTTATCTCTGCACCTCTTCTGCCATCCGCATGGGCCAATTAGACACTGAAATTTTTCGGGTTCGGTTTGAGTTCGGACCGGAAAAAAACCGAACCGGACCCCAGAGAGCCGTTCTCTGTGGTCCGGTTCTTGGTTCTCATCCAGGACCCTCTGAACCGGACCGAACCGGACCACGGCAGCACTACTCTTGATGGGAATGGCGGCGGTTGAACTTCCAGAAGCAGATTGAGAAGCAGCTGAAGTAAGAATAGCATTTGAATCAGCGGGTTGCCTGTCTTTTCCATGACAAACAGGCGCGCTGCTTGGCGCAGAGGAGAGTGGCATCTGCACAGCGCTTGATAAGATTGTTTGGTAGGCTGTTGTCGCGGCCCTGGATTCGAGCGCCTGATGAGTTATCAGTGTCGCCGCAATGTTTGCATTTCCAGTGGTAACGATTTAAGTTATTCTCAACTCGTTCCAGACGCTCGAAATTGTCGTCGATCAGTGACGCGAGGGGGCGTCCCCCAGCGTGCACCATCCAACTTTTAGGGACGTTAGTTTTTCATGTTCTTTTGAATTCAAACACTGTTATCAGATCTAGTTTACATCTCCGCGAGTCTCGGATGTCCTGGAGTTCTGCCAACAACACTGACCACACAACATAAATGCCAGACAGGGATCAGCTGCGCACCATCAATTTAGCAACAGTCTGGAAGTTATTCACAAGGCATGTAAAATGCAATTGGTACTAGAATAGGAAATGCAGTCAACTACAAGCTCAGCGCTCAGCTGGCCCCATCATCATGGTAGGTGACTACACGCCAGACCCTGGACCGCCCATGAATGACCATCCACTAGTGAACCAAGACCCGGCCCACGATGAGAATGTCAGTGTATCATATCATGATATGTTGCCTATCATGCAGAGGATTTGCAATCCCGGCGCCCGAGGGAGAGCTGATGGAAATTCAAGTTCGAATTTCATCAGCGCCAATGATGGTCCCATCGAATGTTGGAGTTGTTTTTGAAGAGTCGCTGCCACCAGTGAGTCGTAGTCCTTACCATGGATGGATATCGGATCATCGATGTCGGACGACAGACAACGTTCGATTCAATCATTTTTGAAATACAGAAAGGTCAAAAATAATAATAATCCAATTTCTCGGTCTCACTAGTCTATACTAGATCAATCGATCATGCTTCATGTGTTTTGCTTGTTAAAGAACTCATATCGACTGCAAAGTCATGCCGTATCCCGGACCGTGACTTCGCATGCAGCTCCGCCTTGAAGTTGAACTTTACTGAGTACTATTTTTGCGTCTTCGAGACGCATGACCTAAGCTGATGGACACTTGGTCTTTTAGTTATAATCCCAGGCTGTAGACATGATTTCCAGCACTGACTTCCAGCACTGGCTACCATGTCTAAAGGTGTTGCTCTAATCACCGGTGCTGGTCAAGGCATTGGCCGTGCAATTTCTCTTCGGCTGGCCGCCGATGGCTTCGACATCGGACTCAGTGATATCCCTACCAACAAGTCGAACCTTGAGGAAGTCGCACGGGAGATAACGAGTACTTATGCAGGACGAAGAGCCTGCTTACTTCTTGCAGATGTTACAGTCGAGGACGATGTTCGTAACATGGTGGACGGGGTCGTGACCGAGCTTGGTGGTTTGGATGTCGTGAGTATACATGCCCGAGCATTGTTTTGTTCTCATAATTGATGCCACTTCGAGATGGTCGCAACGCAGGTATCATTGCAGTACAATCATTAGTGGAAAGTGAGAAATGCGGGTTTGCAGATTGTTGCAGTGTCATACTGATTTCGCTTGACTAGCTACATTGGCAGACTGGGAAAAGCTCTTTGCCGTCAATGTCACGGGCGTGTTTTTAAGTTCACAAATACGCCGCTCAAAAGATGATTGCCTTGAATGAGACCCACAAACGAGGTCGACGCATCATTGGCGCCAGCTCCCTAGCAGGGAAACAAGGTGTGTACATGCATCCGTGTGCTCTAACACATTGTAAATTCTTCCTTCGCATAGGGGAAAATACCTAAGTGCGTATTGTGCTTCCAAGTTTGCAGTCCGAGGGATTACACAGTCTGCTGGTATGCCGTTTGTCTACATTGGATTCTAATGATTCTGACAAGTGATCATATGACAGCTATGGAACTTGGACGCCACGGTATCACCGTGAATGCCTACGCACCAGGACTCATCATGACTGCCATGGGTGAGTAAAGCCGTAAATAAAATATCCCGTAATGCAAACTGAGCGTCAAAGTCGACAGCCTAAAGGAGGAAACCATGAAGCTGATGGGATCATCTGACTCTGATGGCTATGACGAAAAGGTAAGATAAGACAGTAGGCCTGTTATCGTGACCCCCGCCCAAGCATATCTCCGTAGTCTAAGAACAATACGTGTGTTGGGTATCTGGGGGCTCCAGACGACATTGCGGGACTGGTCTCTTACATTGCCTCCGCAGAATCTCATTTCATCACAGGTAAGCATTATAGAACCTTTCTCACTATCTGCCTTGATGTGGACTGGCATTACCAGGACAAAGTGTAGTACTACTTTGAGATCCCGTGTACGAAGACTGACAATGTGCAGATCACGATCGACGGTGGAGTGCGCTTTGATTAAGTCATGCTGGTTTGTGTAGGGTGTAAGACTTACATATGCTAAGCCTGCAGTTGTATCATATTTTGTGCAGTAGCCTACATGCACGCCTTTCGATTTACGCTCATAAGCATGCCATTCATACCCCTTACCTTGCAGGCTTGTCGCAAACGCGTTATACTACCTTGGACGTCGGGGTTCAAGTTTTCCGCCGTGTTTGCATCTTTTGAGGGTGAAACTTCACGGAATTGCTGTCTAGAATATGCTGCTATCTACAGTTGGCCCGTAACACTGTCAAGTCCATGACACTATGTAAACTATCCACGCGATGCAGGTATGTACAAGTCGACAAGTCCAAAATAACCATAGTCTGCACATACTAGAAGTCATGGCAACAAGTAAGAGTCTGTTCGTGTATTTAGCTTTGATATGCGATTCAAGTTCATCGAAACGGCGCCAAGTCCCAAATCCCAACATTTTTATCCACTGAGGCGCAAAGGGAACTCCCTGAAGGGGTAATTGTTCAACGGAGGCATACTAACAGGCCAGTGATAACATACATACCGACACTCTGCGACTACAAGCCACATACTGAGGCATCCACTTGGGTTGCCGTAACATCCACTCTCCCCAGCTCAACGGCCAGGTTACCAGTCAAGGTGTTCATTGCCGTCTCCGAAACAGTAGAAGCCCAGGCTCTTGGAATACGTCAACCGCGAGGAATAGCAACGGGTTTTACTTCCGTATGTAACATTATAAGCACAGTCCGCATCCAGCGGAATTATACCCCGTTACGGTGGGAGACACCGCCGACGTTAGGGAACGTGGGAAGTGATCCGAGGGTCGTATATCCCTTTGTCTGAAGCCCATTGGTACCGTCTGAACAAGCGACGCTGGAAAGGGCGAGGGAAGCGTCATCGTACGTGGTGTCATATGAAAGGGTTTCTGTGGTTTGGGCCAAAGCGGAGAGGACAAAGACAGAGATGAGAAGAGGACAGATGAAACTTTCATGATGTAAAGCCCTTTGCTTGTAAGTTTAATGAAGTATGGCTGAGGGACGAATAAGCTCAGATTTGAGGCTTGATGTGAGGTTTGCTTTTCAAAGTCGTCTCCTTTTATACGCTGGTGTTTCGACTTCCCGGTTGGACACATGCACCCTGAAACGTCAGTACATGTGGTCTTACGGTGTTTCGAGAGAATCGTCGCACTCGGGATGTCATAACCGCGTCATTTAGGTCATTATTTCGCGTAGGCACAGCGATGGTCAATGCGGGGATCAAATACACGCGCGAATGTAATGGAAGATCGAGCTTCGGGGGTTCATAATAATCTTCCTATCGGCATAGGAACCAGTGTCTGGTCTGTAGCCTGCCGGTCCTAGAACGTGTTCCTTGTGGCTACGCGGAAATGATGGAATTTGTATTGCCACGCTCACTGGCTGAGGGAACATGATGTAGAAAAAACACGGCTTGACCGGCAGCAGTGCGTGGCGCGAAAACTATACAATAAGGTCGATGAGACAGTCAGAAGAAGTTAGCCTAACAAGTAAGCTCACACAGACCTGGCGAGGTGGCGAGAGCCTGACAGTCTAGAAAGAGACAAGGTCTAGTGGCCATACATATACAAGCATACGGAACAACTTAGTAGTCCCCGGTGGCGGTGGCTGGCCTTATACACATAAGGAACATCCTAACAGCCCTCCGGGCACCTAGACCCGACAGATCATATGCCATGAGATGGTTCGCATAGCACACTAATCTGCTATATTTTGCAGGTGAATCAACAGTACTATATCCTATGCAGAGAACGCCCTTTTGGAGAGCGAGTTCGAGGACTGAGCACACTTTTATGAGCTGGCGCCTCCCATCGGTGATGCTCGTGGATGAGAGGTCTGTCCAACAAATTCCGGGTGCTCCTTTCTATCCCATCTCAAGCTCGATGGTTGGCTGTTTCATAGCAGTGTCCTGTAGGGTTACATTTGGATGGTGATTGAGAACTAAACCCGGAGAATTTGAGTGTAAGGCCACGGTAGATTCGGACTAATGGAGTAATCCGTGGGGTGGAAGTTGTTGCGTTGACGGTAGCTTCCCCTGGACAAAGCTGATGGCGGACGTTTGAGTTCCTTCGAATGTGTCAGAAGATTTGAAGGGGAGGGAGGTAGGGCGTATCATGCATACGACGATGAAAGGTAAAGCAGATCACGTACAGATGAATCGTTCAATAAGAATATGGCCTCTGCGACCTGTGGCTCAGTGGCCAACAAAGTGACGAGCGAGAGCGAGGTCGATGTTACGCTTCCCGAATCCCGCTTGAATCCCGGAAATTTGCCAATGATGGCACAGAACAGCATATGGCCAGCACCTGTTTCATTAGGGAGAATAAGTGTGTTCCAGTTTATTTGACATTGAGAAGTAAAAGGTAGTAGCCAGTGCGAAATGAGGAACATCAAGAGTGAATGCGTCCTGGCGCTATTACAAATGGATTTGAAGGATGAGATACCAGAGAGGATAGTGTTGAAGGACTGACAATGGCACGGAAGATGCTTGAGACCACATGACTTCTACTAGTTGCTGGACATTCGTGCACGCGCACGTGTATCGATGTTCGTTGTTGCATTCTACATGATTTGTCGTCGTTGCCCCGAACATCTTCAATGGGATAAAAGTATTTCCCACCAAGTTAGCGCCTAGAGGCTATGTATTAATAGTAATACCAAATGACTACGCTCGGCTGCATTGTAGAGATCGTTTAACAGCAACAACATGAATACCGTGGCTATGCCTACCTTTAATGTACCAATCAACCAGTCGCATTTCAATCTCAATACATCTAACGTCGCTGGATTCTTCGGTGGGGATGAGCAATCGCAGCGATGACCTACTGTCCATCTCTATCGTGGGAGGCGCTGGCTAGGCTGGTATAATTCACCAGGAAGTTATACTGTCGCCAAAAAGTTCGGGCAGCTCGCGAACTCAAGATTATGGGATGGTCTTTTCCCTGGTCCAAATCTCACACCCGCTGAGGTATTTGGGCTGGATGGAAAACCTGGCCCTCGTTATTGGGGTGTTTTTTCGGGCACAGATATGACTACCGGTCACCTGGCGTACCTCGTGTACAGAAGACAAAAGAAGTTCAGCCAGAGGCGGAAGTGGAAGGGAGGGTGACTACACCTCTGTCTATCACCATCGTCGATGTCGGAGACGGGGTGGTGAAGCCACTTGGACCGGGCGCCTATGATGAGCATCCATCATGCTCTCTTGGCCGCTATTCCCATTACCATCAGTCTCGCGACATGCGCGATTTCTGCTCTGCTTCAGGAGATTGGCTAGCATTCGCCCTCATCATGATAGGAGTCATTTCAAGCGGCATATCTTGCCTTGTCATGGGCTCTGCTCAACTCGAATTTACTTCTGTCAAGGAAGCCGCTCCGGGCGTGCCGCCTGCAGACGGGGGTACTTCTAATGCCAACAGATGTCATCATCATTAGAGGTGCAGAAAAAGACATCGACCCGATAACCAAAGGGAGTTTTTGCCTGAAAATGAATGGCGGCCCAGAGTTCAGACGAATTGGATTCTGCTCGCTTCTCCTCCTCGCGCAGTTCCTTATCCAGCTCCTTCTCATCCCCCAGGCAACGACCTTCGGGCAGATCATGTTCATCTCATCGCTTGCAGCCTCATGGGCATACAACTCGTTTCTGTCGTCACTGGAGCAGGAGAAAATACAAATCAATATCCTGATGAAGGCACTTCGTGATCCCCGAATGTTGAAAATTTCACTCAAAAACAGAGCTGCTCAGGCAGTTTTTGCATGTTTGGTTCTCGGCGATGGCGCCCGGAGGCCTCCAAATTCTGATTTCAAGCCAAAAGAGGTGTTGCAATGTATCATTCCGAACGAAACAAGAGTATGGAATACATGGAGAGACAAAGTGATGGAGGAACTGGAAAAACCCGAGGAAAAGGCGTTCGGCCTTGACTTTATTTGTGATCCGCCAGAATTTAGAGATGATGAAAGGAAACTCCTGACGTCATTGTTTCGGGATGCCCAGAGTGCGTATAGGGGTTACCAGGAACATATACACAAGATCAGGTATATTCCTTCATCGCCAAACGAGAAACAAGTATCTTGACCGGACTACTATGTTCAAAGTTGTATTTAATACTTGTTGTAACATACCCTCTGTCACAGAAGCACTCAAAACTAGTACCTGGCGAATTGAATACATATCGAAACCCACCAACGCGTCCAGGTCAATATTGGACCTGTTCTCAAGCTCCGCCACAGGCAGGAGTGTCTCTGCGACAAAGGGCAGGATTATGATTCACCGATGATGGCTCCAAAAAGCCCAACACGCTCAAGCCATAATTTAGACTTGTTCCATAGATGGATATTCTACGGATATTAAATGGATACGGAAGGCTGGCCCATTATGTCACATACACCTCGACTAAAATGAATCCCTCAATTTCCGAAGCTGAATGACGTCGTGCAACAGGCGTGTTATGACTCATACCACCATCTCCCCCATCGCCTCCACGACCCCTGAACCGGTCTCATTCTTCTCCTGCGAGACCGTGGTTGACGCGCTCGCACTACGGGCCCTAGGAGTCAGAAATCGACAGCAAGTCCAGACCCTGTGGGGATCATCGGTAGCACCTGTAATGTCTTCTCGACCTCTGGCACGAAATCGATGGGGTCAACAACTTTGGGTGTAGCGCGCCCGCGTCGAAAATGATACTTGGGGCGTGTGAGCGTGACATTGGCATCGGATTGAGTGCGCTTGAGCTTCGAGACCTGCGTAGATGTTGTAAGGCTAGCCCTTTGCGAATGCGAACGGAGCATGCGGCTAGGTTGCGCTTTGGGCGAAGATGCAAAGGGGAGGCGAATTACAACTTCGCGCGGGCGGGAGTTGTGGCTGGAGAGACGAGCGCTGCGTCGACGTTGTACATTCCCCTGAGTACTGGCCAGCGAGCTAACGACCTCGCCGCTATCTGACGCAAGCAGAGGAGAGGCCGAGACGTCAAGACTCTCGAGGAGGCGTGAGCCCGACTCAGTAGGCACATGACCAGGTGGGGTATTAGCATTCTCTGGTGACGCACGCCTTCGCTTTTTCAAGGGTTCCTCTTGCTCTTGCTCCTCCTTGAGCATTTCTAGGCGTGGGCGACGCATGGCAAGTGGACTAGAAGGAATAACGATAGTTCGGTCGTCCGTTGCACTCGAGTCGATATCCACATCCCAGGGTGCTTCATCCAATACCGTACTCATGCTCTTTGTCCGCATCGCCCTGGGTGCGCCTGGAACGGGTGGGACTGAATCTCTTGTTGTCTCTGTCCGGATCCCAGTTAGAACCTCTATCGCTCTCCGAATATCCGCATCCTCCACATCATCACCACACGCAATTTGCAGTGCCTTTGGCAGACGGCCATTGATGCTCTGAGCAACCTGTACAAGTTCTGGGCGAAGCATGGTGACAAGGTCCTCATGGCAGCAGAATGGTGCACGTTGGAAAGATGTAATGATGATACTGTCGGTGGATGGAGACGTGGTCTGAAGGGCGACCGCGGGGGGAGGAGTGTAATAAAGGGGGCGGCTGATCGACGGCCTTACGGTGTCCATAGAGTGTGAACGTGGACGGGCATGTTTGCTTATTTGAAGCGGAGAACGCAAGAGAGAAGTCACACGCCGAATGGGAGTCTGGGGTTTGGCGAGAGGGCTGGAAGATATAGGCATAGACGAAGATCTATCGGTGAGACGCATGCTAATCACAGACAAGAGGAAATTGTGGAGCGTTACGAAGAGCAGCCATGAAATATGAAACCCGACTTAATGGAGGCTGACCGAGAACCATCTCGCAGGAGTAGACAGGTCAGCCACCACTGGCAGTTTATCATGCCTTCCAAGTCATCGACGAGGAATCAGTGTATTGTTGACGCACGTTCACTGTTGGAAAAGATGGATGCGATCAGTACTAGTGCAGGAGCCCGCGAGCATCAACAAATAGCTCAGTGCGCACCCCTCGATATATGCAAATCTCGATCAGAGCCGTTGGACGATAGCGCAGCGAGCTACTGGTATTTTTCAACTTGGCTGCCACTACTAGTTAATGTTGGTTCCGCAGATACCTTGACTATTCGAATTCCACGTAATGAGAGTACTGCCAAACGCAACAAGTTGTTTTTTGTCGGTGAATAGATGAAAGTCACGTGACCACGTTGTGCATGCAACGTGAATCGTTACGTCCAGGTTTTTCGAGAATGTTTCACTGCAAGTGGAACTACTTACTCCAGCCCGGCCTAGCTCCAGGTTCTCTCCTGCCGTCGCGCATGTCGAGCAAAAAACACCATCGTTACAAACGGCGATGGTTCTTGTCTACAACCTGGTAATAGCTAGCTTCTTGGGTTCTTGCGGAGTATATTTTTGCCAGTGTGAACGAAAGTCAGTGTGAGGCAAACGCAGAACGGAATTATTAATCGCGTATGATTGCAATAGATAGTCTGATGTTCTGAAGCTCGAAGAATAAATACAGCGGGGACTGCTTGGCCATGCTGGAATTCGGACAACGCTGACACTGGTATCTCATGGGATACGGAAGCTGTCCTCAGGCGCCAAGGCTTTAGAGGATCTGGTGGATTCGTATTCCGTCCCTGGCTCTAAATCGCTAAGACCCTAGGTGTAGTCAACAAATGACTGTAGCTTCCGTGCCGTCCGAGGAGGAAATTTGAAAGCAACTAGCTTATCGCCGAATGTCCGCGAAATATTTGCCACACCAGTCTTCAGTGCTATAAAAATTGAACTGTTAAAAATGGTTTGGGCCAGAAATGAAGTCACAAACCATCTGAGACAACGACGAGTACGTCGCCGGCTCTGGCAACTTCTATACGCATCATCTCTTTTTCCTCCAATATTTTCGTGCCGCATTGAGAGAGTTCATCAGGCGTCGGTGGCGTATATTTCGCGTTCACCTCGATCTGGTACTCCTCGATTGCAGATAAAAACGAGAGGAAAGCTTCGAGGATGCGTGGTATGTCTCTTTGAACCACGCCATACCGATCTTCGCTGAGGGATGCACAGACGAAGTGCGATAGCGCTGTAGCCGAGTTCAATAGCTGCATAATGTAAGTATAAAAGTTGGTTGTACCTTCGATGATGAGTGCATCAAGCTCCCTATTTGGCAAACAAACTTCAACGACCTTATTCAAGCGCTCTCGATAAAACCAATTATTCCATCTTATCGTCGACTCCTTCAACCAAGCTGGACAACGGTCCACAACGAGATCCCATCTGCGAGCCCCTAGCTGTGCAATGAAGCTGGATACGATGCTCGATGTGGGTTTAGCCAGGACAGCATTGGCTGCTGGGGCAGCCGCAGATGACGGCGCTACAGACCGGAAGAGTTCTGGAATGTGCATTTGATTCGCCCGTTCCTCCATTTCGCCTGCCACTGCCTCGGCAGCCTTCGAGAGCTCCGAGTCCGAGGAAACAGAATCTAGCATACTGCCAAGAGGGGACTGCCGCGGAGCCTTGAATATGGCCTTCCGAATTAGAGGGGTCGATGGCGGATCTTTAGGTTTTGATGCTGCCGGCGCTACAACGACAGGAGGAGCAACCGGCGCACCACGTCGTAAGAATGTTTGATAATCCTGTCCAAGACGCAGGAGCGATTGACGGGCCAACACGTTCCACAAGGTCGGACTGTATTTTTGGTCACCAAATAGGGCTGTTCTACGAGCGCTCCCTGCTGTGGATTCATCCGAAGCTAGCTCTGCTAATTCAGAGTATGCAAAGTGTGCGAATACCGTGTCCTGAGTGGTAATGCCTGAGACAACTGTCACATTAGGATCTGCAGTAAGGGTGCCAACTTTGATCGGCTGACAAAGACCTTAGAATGCAGATTTTCCGTTGCAAAGGATAATTTACCTGGGGAACATACGCGTCAAATAACGACTCCGCAAACTCCCAACTCATTACAGTCACGAGGCCCATCATAAATGATCGAACCAAAAGCGACCAGTGCAATATAGGTAGAGTTAGACTCCATGGACCCTTTGCGAAATGTGCAATAAATGGCCGGACAATACTGCTCACCACCGGAAGCTTTAAGAGCAGTGGAAGGACAACCACCCGCGATAGACCGAAGACGACGCTATACACCACCGATGAAAACGAGGTGAAAAGAGTCATCGTTAAGAGTAGCTTCAGAAGATTGCTCGGGGCAAATGGCTACGGGTAGATCGTCAAATATGGCCCAGGAAGCAAGGAAGATACTCACAAGTTCCGAGGGGTTCAAAGGTTTCGTCCACCTGAACACAAAACGATCTAACATGATGTTTCGAAGCAAGAAACTAGCGGCTAGCCACAACTGGGCTAGGATGAGGAAGAGCAGTCGACCGTTGAGGTAGTACGGATGTTTTCTGGTGAAAAAATCTCAGCCTCCAGCATTCAACAACACCCGGGATGCAATCCAACTCTCTTCCGACATATATAGTGGGATTGCTGGGTCACGTACCTCGACTTTACGAAGACATTCAAACGAAGATTTTCACGTTCTTCCGAAGTAAGTGAGCTCAAATTGAGCATGATAAGCATCAATGTACATGACATGTACACTGCCAAGCATCGACGTGTGCTCGGTTTTGCAATAGCATTCGTGAGCATTTTGGCTGGTGAAGTTGCAGGTGTGGTGGCAGCTGTGCAACAGATATAAGACAGCATGCACGCGAGGTGAAGTAACTCACAGGTGAGGTAAACCTTTCTCATGGCAATCACAGGCAACACACCAACGGACCACTTGAGGCAGGCCATCGCCCAAGTTCCCGGCGAAAGCAGCCCGGCAAAAGCATTCGTCTCATCTTCTCCTCCGAAGAGAATGCAGACAACCAGGGTGAATGCAGCGGAGAACGCAAATATGTTGTGGATGAGTCGCTGTCGAAGTGCAGACCTGACGAGGGGTTCATAAGTTTGAGAAGCAGATGGCACGGTCGGGGACAAGCGTGCAGTCAATGTGGATGTTATTGCTCGCGTTTGCATCGTTTCTCCCATTCCCGCAGACATCGTGCCCTTCAATTATTCCAGCTCTGGAAACCTGTCACCACAGTAGAAGGATAGGCGACGGTAAAAGTCTTGGTGAAACTTTGAAGAAAGGACAAGTGAAGTCGAATTGGCGTTTCAAAGAAGTTGTCCACCCAGAACAATTGATGGTAGGGTTAGGGTCCCAGGAACGTTTTGCAATCCAAAGTAAACAAGTCTACAGTCTTCTAGATGCCGTATACGCGGGAATCTCCGTGTTTCTACTCCAACTTTTGCAATTGTACACCAACGAGTTCCACCAAGTCCGCACGTATCTCTCCTAATTACATTCCTGTTCTTTTGCCACAAAAAATAGAGCCACAACGAATCATGATTACATTGATCGCGCTGCTCGAGGTGTATTCAAAATAAACGCCGCACGCGCACGTCACTGCAGCGAGGGTCCAATGCCAATCGCATGCGAGGCTAAACAAGACCAACACAAGGGAGGTGCCTGATGACTTCCGCGGCCGAACAAAAATGGCTGTTCTGAACTTTAAGCTGATGTGCTTGCCGACCCACGAGGATTTCAATGCCGAGCTTGCACCATGACCAACTTAACGCATGTAGTCCGGGTCCTTCACGCACTCATATGTCGAGTATTCGCACGAGATGCTCCTCTATTTATTGAAGGGTCCAATTGCTCAAGCGGGACAGAGACATGATGCTGGCAGAAGCAACTATATTGAGCCATTCAGCAATGAACTACAGACTGCGTTGTGGTCAACTACAGTAACACTGAGAAAGCAGAAACAACTTACTGCCGTCCTGTTCGCAAATCATCAAGAGGGTTTACTGCAGAATAAACCGGTAACCCACTACAAGGCGCAAATGTGAGCCATGGGGTGGAATCCTGCATGCAAAACAATATACTCACTCTTGCCTCCCCCGTACAAGTGAGGCCAGTGCAGCAATCTTTGGCGGTGTTGCACTTGCCGAATTGCTCACTGCATGCACTGGCAGACATTGACGCCATCAAAACGACGACGGCAGTGAGAAAGGATAAACGCATTGTTTGTGCGAGGTGATATGATATTTGCAAAGGGGATTCTGAAATATCTGAAGGTTGGGGGGAGTACTAGGAAGATGACCTGCATTTATATCCTAATACTGTGTTGTGGGCAAAACTTGGCAGTTCTGCCCATCGGTTTAATAAAATGGTTATGGCTAAAATTCACGGGGAGAATGTAGGCATGGAACATACCAGGATTCATAGTTTGGAGTCATTTCGCGGTGATCTGCCGTCAACAGTGATGTGGGCCGTGCAGTCCATTATTCCTATCATATCCCCTCGGCCCCAAGCATCCTCACAGTAGTATTTGAGATCCCCATCGACAGATCCGTATCAACTTGCGCGCATGATATGTTTCTCCTGCCTTGCTGTTGTCGCTTTGACAGTTTATGCCGCAGAAGTTGTTCATCGGCAACTTTTCAAGCTCATGTGGCGGTCTCGTGTAACCGTGGCCTGCCTCATTCCGCGTCCACGGGTGGTTCATTACACATTGTGTTCCCTCATTCTCCGGAAAATTCAAGGCAATCAGTGATCAAGTGACAAGTCGGACTTACTTAGAGCCGGGCCCATCAGAATCAGATCCTGTGCGACGGACCGACGTCGTAAGTTGAGAAGAGCTGATATGTTGTTGTTGAAGCACTCGGAGCGTTGATGTCGTCGGAGTTGTGAATTTTAGCGATTCCAGTTTCCTGAATCGGTGCAGCTGGCCGTTTGGCCTTTCAGTGATCTGCTAATATGGTGACCTACCTCGCGGCCGTGCTGCAGGATGGCACGTTATGGAATTATAGTGACAAGCACAATCTAGGAATGTAAACACTACTTAGGAGAGCTTGCAAGTGAAAAGGAGGTAACGGTCGATACACACAATATGCACACAGAAACTGAAGTCTCCACAGCATAAACCTGCAGCCATGTGGACTGTTGCGTTCTGTTATATATGTCCGTACGTTTCACCCTTTAGCCATTCTGTGAGCCATTTCGTTGTACTGAACCACTACAAGGAGTTTCATGAAGAAACCACTTGGAAATTGACGTCCCAATCTAGGTGTTCGAAACGACTCTTATGTAGAATCTGACCACGGTAAGCCTCCAACCGGGCCTCTAACAACCCCGAAAGCAACTTCGGGATGCCGATGGCGACGCAGCATATTAGCGCAGATAATCAGAATTGTCGACTCTCGTACCTGACTTGAACAAATAGATGTAATCTGTCAATCTTTGACCTGGCTTTGACCGTCTCGAAGAGTTGCTCAGAGCCGCCAGGCTTAACTAGTCAGCGGCGCGCGCCGGGCGGGCATGTCAGATATCCCAAACTCGCTGAACACGGACCGGATAGTCAAGCTGGTCGAGACTCGAGGCAAACTCGAGGCAATGACAGTACTGCAAGAATAAATATATATATCCCGCCATTTGTTGGTAGATCGCTTCTTTTCGAACATGACCAAATTTTCACAGGATGAAGCTTGGGATGTGCACGTTCGTTTGACACGTGCACGGCCAAAAGTCAGTAGTAATATTATGTTCTCGACACTCTTAGTAGTACTGTCGCTGTCAGAAAGCTGTTCATGGCACTGCTGATCCTTTCACGTTCGTGTGGCAGACTCTGGAGTGATAACGCGAACTAGTCACCCTCCGTCCTTTTGTATTGACCAAATTGGGGTTTTCAGGCTGCGAAGCTTGAAAATTTGATATTTGGTACACGGGTAAACGTGCCATAAACTGCCATGATTGGCTCTTTAAATTACAACTCAATGAGCAGGAGAAAGTTGGTTCCTTCACTCGCCCCTTCACGTCCGTGCCATGTTCGGCGTGTTCATCGAGGATGCGATACCCCCTGCATTCTTGTACTCATTTCTGACGCTGATAGTGGCTTATCACGTTTTCGCACCACTGTGTTCCACGGTGAAACAGCGATCATGGATATTAACCACAATCAGTAGCGCCGTGATGTCTTTGTCAAGTTTACCTCTTTTCTTTCAATACGTCGATTTTCGTGGAGATTTAAGAGGGATAAGATCAACATTCTGGACGGAGAGTACCGGTAGATTCTTTCAAGCATATCTTGTCGCGTAGGTCCAAGTCTTTTCGCTCTTGAAATGTGCGCTGATATGATGTATTAGAGACCTATTGATGGGCGTGATTTACTACCGTAGCAAGATTAACTTGCTAACAGGCTGGATTCACCACACACTTTACATTTTCATTGTCGAGTATGCCTCTCGTATGGGCTGGAGTCATCTGTTTACACTGTGTGCTGTGATGGAGGTGAAACTCCAATTCTTATGTTCACGTCTGCAAATATTGAGGGCGCTGACTTGCTACAGGTACCTACCTTCGTTCTGGCCATTGCAAGTCTCAACCCTCGCTTCCGCTCGGATGTGGTTTTCGCATTGTCATTTTTTGTGACTCGTATCGTTCTTCATCTCTTTCTATGTGCATCGATGGTCGTCAGCCGGCACACTGTCACGAATGATTCGTATGGCCCAGGCGTCATTATGGCCTGCGTCTTCCCTCTTCACGCATTCTGGTTTTACGGGTGCCTGAAGGGGTTCGTCAAGCGCGCCAAGTCCGCAAAGCCTCAGCCCATCAAGCAAGGCACTGTTATGGCATCTCCAAGTCTGTCAGGTCAGTAGCGCTGCTTTTACTTCATATTTCGTCACTGAGCCCCAACGTTGTTCCTATTCAGGGCTCACTTCCTCGCGTGCAAGGTCTTGGATGCTACCGCGCCGCCGTGGTTCGCTTAGGCAGGCTGTTCGGGCTTGGGACAGGCTCGAGCTCAGACAGGCAGCCGGACGTTTCGGGGATGTTCAGCGTCGTCTGAGGGCTTCTTTACCTGCGACGCGCGAGCAGGTGTATGCTTATATTGGACTAGAGAGGCCCCTGAGTGGAGAGCCACAACGGACTGCTGCTGTGAAGACTGAATCTCCTTGATTTAAATGTGGAATAGGGACAAACGGACAAGGTGTAGTATCTTTCATTCTTTTTACCTCGATGGTTTATGTGGGATATCTTTATACTGTGCAAATCTATACCCATACCACTGTAATATAGTATATCAGGACAGTAACGATTTTTACGACTTCTAGGCCTCGTAAATTTGACATGTTTTAGATGTTGTAGTATGGTCCGCATTCCTTGGTCTCCCGAAAAGATCTACAAGTTTCTTCGTAACAACATGGCCGCCTGGCGAAATGGCATCGCGTCTGACTACGATAACACGGCGATCAGGAGATTGCAGGTTCGACCCCTGCGGTGGTCATTTTTGGCGCTTATTCTTTTCTTGGACCAGCGCCTGTTAAAATCGAGTTTTGCCTGAAGTGCTATAGCAGTCAGCGCCTCTGGGCACTATCTGTCCGACCGAAATGCACTCACGGTGCACGGGGTGCCCTGGTGTGCCATGGGAGTCTATCACCCGCCTGGTTATCCTTTTCGAAGGCTTTCTACTAGTAGTGTGATACATTGATAGTCTCTACCCACTCAAACTTTATATTTCTAGGGTTGGTTCCCAAACTTCCGGCAACTTAATAAGTCTCACTGTCAAGATCAGCTGATTCTGAGATAAGGATCCAGGACCAGAGAAGGCCCTAGCAATTGTTGTTGGGAGTGCTGTTGTTGGTTAGGTGTGTCAGGGCGAATTCGTTCTATTTTCCTCTTGATTCATCTGATTGATTCACAGCGTGAATTGTGCCTTAGGGATCTGGCAAAGGACCCGCCCATCTCAGCGGGCAATATTTGATCGGCGAGGTTCGATATGGCAATCAACTCTAAGCTTCTTCGTTTCGGTGGCGTTGAATTTCTATGACATTGATGATGTGTCCAACTCGCCGCAGTCACTGTCTTTGTTCGGTGTTCGTGGTTTTTGTTTAGTATGTTGTTGTTCTAACATTATTCTACAGGGTGGGCACCGGGTGCGATGCTTATTTTCTAAGGAGATGCTGTACCTGGCTCTAGGTCCAAGTTTTTCTTCATTTCTTCACATGAGTGGTTCGGCGATCATGGTGTAATTACCCCAATGCGGCCCGATCACTCTCGATTATATCTCCGGGTTTTGTGTTAATCTTCCCCAAACAAGAAGAACGGCTTGCTAGATAGTAGCTTCCGCTCCTGCCCAGTTCAAAGGATTTGAAGTTCGTCTTGACCTGCTTGAGCATCGTCTGTTTACTCACTTTGTGTCGTGTAAGCCAACATAATGACAAGACATACTGCGATTGCGTTCAATCAAACTGCAAACAAGACAATTGGCCTAAAAACCTATGTCAACATCCTGGATAGGCGAGGCCAGTAGTATTTTTGAAGTGATATATGATTGTCTTGAATGACAACAACGAGAGAGGCTTTGGCTTAGCGGCAGTGGGCACTTACCCTGTGCAGTCCCTGTGGGCTACGCAACCCTCTTGAATGCAAACGCGAACGTAGCCCCTGTCGAGGTTCACGCTGTGATTGCTCTCCTGTCCAACGACCTCCACAACATTATCCCTTACTTGTCTCATCCTCCACTACTACTGCGTACATTATTGCTATTCCTTTCACGTCCCCCCGGTTGCCCTTGAAGCACATACCGGTCAAAATTTCCATGAAGAACGGTGCAGTATTTGAAATTAGCTATGCAGGTCCTAGCCCTTGGCGGTGAAAGTGATGCTAGTCCATCAACTTTCAGCCTCACTGACAGTGGGGTTATTGGCAAACGATACGGGTGGGCCGCTGCACGAAAGGTCGTGCGGGTAATCAGGGGTGGGGGTATTGTTGTGGGTGGGTCTCGGGCAGAATAAGAGGACCCAAGATGTTGCAATTCTGTATGTCTTTCCTATCACTTTAGTGATTAGTCCTTTCCTCCCGTGTTTTTATTTCCTCTTACTGATGTACGACCTCCTTTCAGGGTCCCGTTGTTAGACAGTGCTTGACCTGGCACAAAATTTGGCGCATGATGTATCAACTGTTGTCCAAATCAAGCTTATGTTGTGTGCATGTGAACTGCTACAGCGAAACCATCAGAAGTTCTAAGGCTCCGTGTCATCGTGCTCTTGAAACCTGACAAAGGCACGCAGGACCTATCGAGCTGTCGTGCCGGAACCCATGTTTGCGGTTCGGACAATTAACAGCGTGCCTCAGGTAGCGCCTCCCATCAACAAATCAAATTTGTGATGTCTACAAAAATCAAGTTAATCACACCCGATCCCAGCCTTGACATCTCTTCACACTCAATCGGATAGAGCAGCCGGATTCGCGGTGAATGCGAATTTAGAACAAACGGACATCTCGGTAAAAATACAGTTCCTAGTCTCAATTACCTTCGGGTTCTTCCGGTCTCGTTCTTCGAAGCAGTAGTATCGTTTTCAACTCCGCTTACCAGAACTTGTCGAGCTACTAGTAGAGACAAGTACCCCTGATGCCAACGGCGAGCCGTGAAGATAAAGCTGGGTCAAAGCTGGGGAAATATAGCTATTACTGACTAATCTTAGGTGATATATGTGATGGAAGGCTCTTGCTGTGCCAATCGTTCCTTTCTGTCCAGGACAATGGGTGTGTGGTGGCTACACCCTAGTAGATCGCTTAGCCCCTTTTCCATGCTAAAATGCGATACTATTATCCAACACAAAAAGGCGAAGCCACTTCAAAGCGTTCTATCAGAGAGGTTGGGATTCAGCACATTTACAACCATGCGTCGCGTAGATAAATTGTTAGGGATTCGCATGGATGTGTTCGCACACTTATCAATGTGAGCCTTGTAAATGGGGCCCAGGGGTAAATCAAGACTGACTTAGTAACTGATTAGTGGTGATAAGATTTTGACTTGACAGCGCCTGGTACTATCAACGTTCCTTCAATACCAAAGGCTATTTTGCACTAAATGACGAGAATGTCATCTACGCAAATCACGATTCGCCACTTTATCTGCGCTGTACAAACCATTCTGTGCATCAGGGGGTCAGTTAAAATGTCGCATCTTTCTGGTGTACTCACATATTTCCTGCGTTATTGATGGACCCAGTGTCGATGCCAGCCCTTGTTTACGTTCCGCCATGGAAGGTATGATGACCCTCAAACTTAAGAGCGTGATGTTAATGACACATCAAACAACGATTCTGAGAGAAATGAACATGTCAATCGGGCCATAGTCCGGGTTACGCGGAAGGTCTTGACTTGGTTTTAATAGCCCAATGGCAATAATTGACACTTTATTCAAAAAGATACCCATTTTTCCCTACTCTTCTGAATGGACTGCCATGAGTCTCATGTCGTCATCGAGTCGCTGGTTGTCTCCATTACTCACCTTTCCACCGGATGCTTGAAGATGTCCATTGTGCCCATGTATGAGGCAAGATATAATACCACAAATCCCTGCCCGGCAAATGTTAAGCATATTGTTATTATGGAAAGGATACATATGACTTTGGGATATTTAGAACAAATTGACTTGCGGATGCAAATCCCGCCTTTTTCGGAGCAAACAATCACCAGAACGACCAGTTGTAGTGAAACAAGGCAGGCGCCGGTGCCGAAAGTGGTAAACTTATGATATTATACCAGCGAATAGCATCCGTTAGTCACAATGCGCTGGACCAGAACTTCCTGTCGTGGTCGTGGCTGTCATGAGTGTACGTTATCAGACAATACGACCTCGGAGGCTCGGACAGGGGTGACTGTTCCGTACAGTTTAAAGTTTCAGCTTGACCTGTCGAATTCTGTCGTGAAAAAATAGTTATCTACTAGCGAGGCGCCGGCATGCCGTGCGTGTAGACACGACCCGCCCAGAGATCTGGGACAGGGGGGATTGAGGGGGACGTCCGTTGAAGTCGAACTCCGAACCTGCCCAATCCAGATCTAATGCTGCCCGATGGGCCGCCCAGCAGCTTCGGGCTAGTAATATCGATCAATTATTAAGATACTTGTTCTTTTTTCCGAAATGCGGACAGCAAGTAATCTTGAATTCTGCTGAGAGCGCTGAGTTATGAACATGTGAACACGTGCAAATTCGAAATTTGTTCTACTCATCCAGTACTAGGACTAGCGCCTTTCCAGATCTTTGATACACACGAGTGGCTCTAAAGTGGATATAAGGTTCGCCGCGACGGATATCAATCATACATGATCAGCCTTCTGCGAGGAATAGATTTATCGTTTACTTACAACAGGATGCATTATGAAGGTAAGGGTCTTGGTAACTATGCAGAAACAACGAGCAGATCGCCGTCTATGAATGTCAATGGGTACTGGAAGGTTTCCACATGGCTGGTGCTTTATTAGGCAGGTGGCTGTAGGTGGAGGTCGGAGGACGCGTCTAATCGTGTGTACAATTTAAAAGTTTCGCGGAGTGCCAATTATGTAAAGTTTAAAGCACTCGTTCCGCAGCGTGAACTTGGCTACTTACGACAAAAAAGTTTCCAAACGCAATGTTCCGGGTTTCCAACATCTAAAGTGCGCATGATAACATATATTTCTTTCGTCCGAGGCAACAGTCTCTATCTGATGTTTGAAATACTTATTTTCTCCAGGCACTTCTGAATTCATATTACTTATTCATTTCATGTCGAGGTCGACTATAAAGAGAGCCGTGCTTCGAGGGTGGTCTCACAACTCCCTGGTGTGAGTTACCTTAAGCTCCCTTCTTCAGTCATGGCTGTCACCGACAAGTCTCTGCGATCCGCCCGAAACCAGCTGTACCCGATGCAGGCGTGGTATTGCATTGGTCTTTTCATTTTTATCATTGCTATCTTTCAGTGGATTTCTTTCCTTCACTCCAAGCTCGCCGGGAGGCGTCAAACGTCCGATGCCTCCGACCCAGAACATGCTTCTGTGCACCGTCGTCGCGGTTTTTCTTGGCGTCGCGTTCCATTGGGACTTGTCAATGCATACCGTGTCATTTCTTTCCGTTGGACACTCGAATTTGGAAAGTCATACACCCTCAACATGGCTGAGGTTTTTGTGACCATGGCATACATCGTTTTTCTTTTTGTATGGACGTTTGTCGATAGTAAGTTCCCTGGTGATGTCACTCGCATATTCTAAGAAAGCTATCAGCAACGGACCTCGAGGGCCACGCATTGGACATTACATACTGGTGCAACCGCTCGGGCATGCTGGCCGCGAGCCAGTTCCCGCTGATCACTGCACTTGGAACTAAGAACAACATAGTATCTTGTAAGGCTCGTGTACTCACATCTTAACCTGCTTGCTGACTGCCTGCAGTAATCACCGGTATCAGCTACGATAAGGCAAGTCTATTTACGATATTCGTCGCTGCTTTGTTATAACATCATTTTTTCATTTTCTTCAAGCTCAATTACGTCCACCGCATGATGTCTAGAGTCGTTTTTGTCTTGCTCTGGGTTCATGTAGGCGGTGAGGTTGTCCGAAATGCACCGTACGTGCAACCTGCGTTATGAATGCAATGCACTAACACGACACAGATTCCAACCATACTTCTCGAAGCAGTGGCTCATATGGGGTTTAATTTCTATGGTCGCATTTACCATCCTATGTATCGTCTCCTTGCGCCCCATCCGGGCACAAGCCTATGAGCTTTTCTTCTACATTCATTTTGCTATGGTTTCGTGAGCTCATTCCAGTTCTATTGTTTTTGTAGCACTCACAAAATTTCACATAGCACTTTCCTCATTGGTGCTTACTTCCACACACAAAATTTCACGTGAGTTTCATCGAATGCACAACCCGAATGCTGCATACTGATGATCACCAGAGTCGCCTACTGGATCTACCCCTGTTTTGTAATCTGGGGATTGGATCGCCTCATTCGCTTCCTTCGTCTGGTGGTGTTTAACCACTCATACTTCGGATTCAGGTCAGGGTCTACTATGGATGGTACCGCCGAACTCCTATCGGATGATTTTGTTCGGTTACGTTTCCACCGCCCATCTCATTTTCACTGGACGCCTGGGCAGACTGCCTATCTTATCATGCCGTCCGTCTCACGCTTGCCATTCGAGGCCCACCCTTTCACCATTGCGAGCTTCAATTCGACCCTTTTTGATGTGCCCGAGGAACAGAAACCAACAAGCGAAAAATATACTCAGATTAGCCTCGCAGAAGGCACTCTTGGTTCCAGTGCACCATTCTGGAAAGAGCTGGTCTTTTTCATTAACGTGAGGGAAGGGTTCACTGCCCGCTTGAAAGATGCTGCTTCGAAAGGTGATAAAGTCAAAGTCTTGTTGATGGACCATATGGGCCTTCTCCTAACCTGTGTTCATACGACACATCCGTGCTCATTGCTGGTTAGTCACCAAACTTTATACGTGCGAACATTGCTCATTGTCCCACGTTCAGGTGGATCTGGAGTCTCGTATACGCTACCGGTATTGTTGGATATAATAGAGTATGTCGACTGGATTGCCGATTCTGTATCTTTAACCTAGGGTTTTTTTTTCAGACGTGTCCGCAACGGTCAAAGCAGTTGCCGTCGTGTTGTTTTCATTTGGTCAATTCGGAACGTCGGTAAGCATTATCAATTCGAAGCTTGGGCAAGGTTAACTCGTCTATTCCCCTCAGACCATATTCACTGGATCGACGAGGTTCTCATCCGAGCACTCCGACTTGCACCTCCTTCTTTATCCATCTCAATCCAAATTCACGTTACTGGCGCACCAGCAACTATTGAGATTCTACCACAATCGTATGGTCCAAACGACGACGCCAAACCTGTGCGCGATGATTCCCGCTCTGAGGAGTTGCAGGATGGAAAAATCATGGAAATAAGCAGTGACGCCCTTTTCGCTATAGAGTCAGTCAAGCTTGCACATGAAAGGCCCGACCTCCAAACTATCCTCAGAGATGAAGTGAAAGCGGCGACGGGCAGGATGTCCGTTAGTGGTCAGTTTTCGCCTCCATACGCTACAGATTATGGTGACACTTACTTCTCTTTTCAGTGTGTGGCTCACAGAGCATAGCTCGATCTGTTCGTGGTGCTCTTCGGTTCCCAGTGTCTAACCCTCTCAGTGTAGCCAACGGTGGTCCGAGTGTTACTCTACACGTCGAGTCCTTTGGTTACGCTTGAAAGAAGTTTCAACGTCTACATTGAAACAGACCCCAGATATTATTGACGTTTACAAATCCTTTGCTAAAATGATTTCATACCCGTGTACTTATTACAGAACAGGGATATCGGCGAATTCGCTACTGACTGCAGTTGATTACAATTGACGGTCCTGATGCCTTTCTGTATTGAAATTCTACCCTTCTGCCGTTCACGCATAAGTTAGCCCAATCGCCAGTCGTGTAACATTACCAAAGGAGGAATGGGACGGTGATTGTCACCCAGGACGAGACTTCACACAGAATCATGCTCGGCTTATCGATTAAACCTAGGGGTAGTTTAGTACGGCATTTCCTGGAAGTGGGAGTCCGGCTGATGCGGTCCAGCCAATATGTGCCGTTGTCGCTACGGGTGCACGCTGCACTACTATGAACGGGTTTTGCATGGCTATTGTTGTGATATGAAACAAGCGTTTACCCGGCGTGGCAGACACGAATGATACCTGAAATTATCAGACCTGCACAGGTGTTTGCTTTGGTAGTCACCAAGTTGGAAGTGAGCACATATTCGTATTAGTTACCTTCTACTGCACCGGATCTGAAGCTTAAACCCCCCCGCCGATAAATATCTCTCGAACTAAGTGTGCATTGTGCGGTGAGTGCAAGGGTGATTACCGGCATAGAAGTGACGAAAAAAGAAGCCGATCACCATGGCAGAGTTGTAGCTTTCTCAGAAATTTAGGTGTGATCATAATGGGAGCTCAAGGGGAACTAGCACACAGACAGATACTTTCGTGAGGACTATGTATGCGACTCAAGCGTGACAATGGATCCCATGTCGCTCGCTCGCGCCCTGTTTGCTCTCAGAATGTCGCGGGTCTGCGGGTCAACTTGAACTTGAATCTGCGACAATTTCAATCAAAACAAGGTTGACCATCCGGGCATATGAATCCATCCAGGAAAGGACGTATCTAGCGTCAGAAGATGAAGTTCCGGTTCTCATAAGGACTACATAGAAAGATAGTCGTTCCTTCAAATTTAGATGTGCTCGCCGCTCACCATGCGCATAGTGGGGTTTGAACGGGTTGGGATTGTAATTAGCCATCTGCGATTGGTTGCGGCATTACCCGTCGGAGGTTGAAAGGCGCAGGCCGACTGCCGGCAAAGCGAGCCGTCCACTCCGAATTCACGCGACAGATACTTTGCGGATATCGTTCTCGCGGCCTTTCTCCACAACGCCGACATCCTGCACGCACAGAGCATCCGTCGCTCACAGTCACAGTTATGCAGGTTCTCGCGAAGACCGCCCGCGCCAGCGCGCTGCGCTCCTGCATGCGCACGTTCGCCTCGTCGGCGGCGAGATGCCAGGCTACTCCTCTTGAGAAACCTGTCCTAAACAAGGAGTTTAAGATTTATCGTTGGGTGGTGCGGACTATGATGTATTGAAATATGGTGCACTGACTATGTGCGTGTCATAGAACCCAGACGAACCTGCCAAGAAACCCACTCTCAGTCCTACACTATCGATCTCAACCAAACCGGTCCCATGGTACGTTCGCGTCTACGTACTTCTCATTGTGATATTAATTTGCTCTGTGATTTGCTCTGTATCTACAGGTTCTCGATGCACTCATCAAAATTAAGAATGAAGTCGACCCCACGCTCACCTTCCGCCGTTCGTGCAGAGAGGGTATCTGCGGTTCTTGCGCGATGAATGTCGACGGTCAAAATACGCTCGCCTGTCTCTGTCGCATAGACAGAAACCCGAGCAAGAATTCTAAGATTTATCCTCTTCCTCACAGTACGTTCCTCGCCGTTACATCCCCCTTTAAATCCCCGTCACAACTGAACCCCTTGCAATTGCAGTGTATATCGTGAAAGACCTGGTTCCAGACCTGACGCTCTTCTACAAGCAGTACAAGTCCATCAAGCCCTACCTCCAGAACGATAACCCGCCTGAGAAGGGCGAGTTCTTACAAACGCAGGAGGACCGCAAGAAGCTTGATGGTCTGTATGAGTGTATTCTGTGCATGCTGCTCGACGAGTTGTCCGTCGTATTGGTGGAACCAGGATGAATACTTGGGTCCTGCAACACTGATGCAGGCATACCGCTGGATCGCTGACTCTCGTGTACGTGATGTTTTTTTTCGTGAGATATGCCGTGGGACCTCATTCGTGTTATGGATCACAGGATTCGTATGGCTCCCAGAGAAAGGAGCAACTTCA